>JAQZBX010023157.1:19064-31149 GCA_029593785.1 Cabassous unicinctus | reverse complement strand
GAATACTGAATTCCCAGTCTGGAGAGCTCTGCCACATTCTCCAAGGGAGAAGCAACAGCCCCCCAATTGCAGGGGCAGCGTCTGGCAAAAGAGGATGGCCCACTGAAGCGTTCTTGTTATTGATGACTAACCTTATGAGTCTATGCTTTTGTAATTGAAACTTGGCCTACTGTTATGGGGCACCTTTGGGTTGCCACCTGAAAGCCTCCTTGTTGCTCAAATGTGGCCTCTCTCGAAGCCAAACTCAGCATTTGAATGCATTACATTCCCCCCAACATGGGACATGACTCCCGGGGATGAACCTCCCTGGCAATGAAGGACTAATACCAAGTGCCAGCTGGAAACACGACTGGAAAAAAAATAAAAAAAAGCCTTGACTAAAAGGGGGAAAAGGTAAAGACAAATGAGTTCATGTGGCTGAGAGACTTCAAAGAGAGTCGGGAGGTCATCCCAGAGGTAATGCTTACACACACCTCAGTAGGATCTCATAGAACACTAAAGTGGATATCACCCCAAACAGAGGGACTCCTGAGGGCTCTGGAGAACCCAGGTCCTATATAAGGGGGGATAGTCCCAGAGATTGACACCTTATCAGTGGGCTCTACTTTGGAATCTGTGCTACTGAGAGTGACAGAGTTGGACTCAAATAAGTCCTCCCTGCACATGGTCCATCAGTCCCTTCTATTCAAACCTATATGTGAGGCTGGAGTTTGTAAGTGTACTTCCAGAGACTGGAGCCTCTGACCTGCCTATGTGCCAGCTGTTCCTGGAATCTCAGTGGAACTGCAACTCTCGGTGGAGCTACTCTACAGCTCAATATACTCACCGAAGTCACCTGGTGAGGAGATGATGATGATGGACAGTGGCCATCCCAGGGAATGAAGAGAACCTGCAGCTGAAGGCAAGATAATCCCATCCACCATATCCATGGGATATAAGCCCACTCTCACTTGGAGTTGGAGTGGACATCACCATTCCAGTCCCCTCAGGATTGGGGGAAGAGCTATGGACTAGAGTGAACTTAATGGTATTCTGTTGTAGACATATTGGGATTCAAGCAATGGAAGAAATTTTAACAGTGAAGTGAAGCCAGTGGCCACTAGACACTTTCGGGGTGGGGAGCGGATGGCAGTTGTAATACATGGGCTTTTTCAGGACTTGGGGGTTGTCCTGAGTGACGTGTTGGTGAAAGATATAGGCCATTTTACAGCAGCATATATTATGCAAAACTGTGTGGGAGAGAGTGTGGCCCATGATGTGAACTGTGGTGTAGGCTGAGTGGCAAAGCCCCAGGATGTGTATATCCATTGCAGGTGATGTGCCACACTAATGAAAGAGGTTTATGTGAGATGTTATGGGAGGTATGGGAGGTGGAGATCATGGGAATCCCTGTAATTTTTGTGTAACATCTATGTAAACTAAGCATCTTTTAAAATATATATAAAAAATAAAATAAAATAAAATCCATGTTATATCCACACACAAAAAAAACACTCAACAATAAGTAAATAAATGTAAAAATGAATAAATTCTGAATGCAAACCTTACCAAAGATGAGATACAAATGTCAAATAAACATAAGAAGAGATGTTCAACATCATTGCTCATTAGGAAAATTAAAATTAAAACCACATGGGTTGCATATGCATTAGAATAATAAAAATCATGAAGGATGGCAATATCAAATGCTGGAGAGAATATGGAGGAACAGGAACATTCTCACATATTTCCAAATAACCCCAGATTTTTTAAGAAAAATTCAGAGGATTCATTGCTACCAGACCATCCTTTCAAGGTTCCAAGGTATTGATTTGAATCCACAAAAAGCAACAACAACAACAGCATAAAACAAAGAAAACCTGTAATTATATAATTTTAAAACCATAAAAATGCAAATTCTTCTTGCTTCTCTTAACATATTTGTGCATTGGACCTTTACCATAGGGAAATGTAATATTTTTGATAACAGCACAGAGAAATTTCTAGGAGCAAAGCTGTATAGGAATAGGGAAATAACACAAAGGGTTAATTTGAATTCACACAAAAAATGAAAATAATCAAAATAGTAAATAAGGTTAATATATCAAACTATAAATATATACTTGCTCCCCTTTATACCTTCTATATCTTTGAAAGATATGAAATCATATAAAGTAATTATAACAGTGTATTTATGGCTTTTAAACCATATAGATGAAATACACATAATAATAATAGCTCAAAAGGAGGGAAGAGAGAATAGATCTATACAGGATTAGTGTTTCTATAACTCTCTGAAGTTAAGTTAGTATAAATCTGAAGAACATTCTTATGTGTCAAGATATATACAGTACACCTTAGAGGAACTGCTGAAAAAATAACAAAAAATTAGTGAAAAATTATTTAAGGAATTAAAATGTTACACCAAAGTAGTTATACAAAATAAAATTATAAAAGAGTAATAGCAAAATAAAACAGACATGAGGCATGTAGAAAAAGTAAAATGGCAGAACTGTATCCAACTGTATCGATAATAACAGTAAATGAGATGAACTAAACAATTCAACAAAAGACAGATTGTTGGACTGAAAGAAAAAGTTATGAATATGTGATATCTACAGGGGACATGCAAATATTTTAAAAATGAATTAGGCAAAAGATATATCATGTAAATTGCAACAATTAGAAATCTGGAGTGGCTATATTAAAATCAGATAAATAGACATGAAAACAAAATTGTTACCAGAGATAAAAAGTGATATTGCATAATGATAAAAGGATAATTATGAGAAATATGTAGTAATTATAAATATGTATTCACTTAACAACAGAGTCCAAAATTTCATGAATAGAAACTGTCAGAATTAAAGGGCGAAATTGACAATTCAACAATAATAGTTGGAGATGGTAATACTAGAGTTTCATTAATAATAGAACAATTAAGCAGAAGATCTATAAAAATATAGAAGACATGAGCAACACTATAAATGAATAATTCCTTACAGTCATCAGCTGGACACTTCACCCATTAATAGAGGAATATACATTCTTCTCAAGTGCACATGGAATATTCTCCAGAAGGAACAAAAAAAAAAGTCTCAATAAATTAAGAAGAATTGAATTCATAGAAAGTATTTTCCCCAATCACAATAGAATTAAATTAGAAATAAATAACAGAAAGAAATTGGGGAAATATGCACATATGTGGAAATTAAACAATATACTTCCAAATGACCAATGGGCTTAAGAAGAACTCAAGAGGGAAATTATGAAATAACTTGAATGAAAATGAAGACTCATTTTACTCAAGCATAGGAGATACAGCTAAAGCAGTGCTTAGAGGGAAATATACACCAAAAAGAAGAAAGATCCCATATATATAACATAACCTTCCACATTAACACACATGGAAAAAGAGTGAACTAAACCTAAAGCAAGCAAAGAAAGAAAATAATAGATCAGAACAAAATTAAATGAAATAGAGGGTAGAATAAAATAGAAAATCATCAAAACTTAATTTGGTTCTTTGAAAATATCAGTGTAACTGACAAACCTTTAGTTAGAATAACCAAGAACACAAGGGAGAAAAGTCAAAATGGTAAAGGCAGGAATGAAAGAGCTTACAGAAATACAAAGAGCTGTAACAGAAAGCTATGGAAAATCTGTGCCAGCAAATTAGATAAATTCATTGAAATAGATAAGTTCCTAGAAAGATACAGCTTCCTGTAACCTACTCAAGAAGAAATACACAGTCTGATAGAGGTATAATAAGTAAAACAATTGAATTAGATGTAACAAGAAAGATTAAAACCCAGATGGCTTTACTGAATTCTACCAAAGATTTAAATAAGAATTACTAATTGTTTTAAACATATTTGGAAACGTTTATATACTAAAAAAAATAGAATATTTGTATTCTCATTTTGAATATTTATGAAAAATAATTACACATTTTATTTTTGTGATTTGCTAAAAGTCTCTAGAACAATTAACAAATAGTGTTGAGTTAGGGGATACTATTTTATCATTAATATGAATGATACTACTGTTTCAACTTAGAGTACAATTGTAATTTTCATTTAACCTACATATTCTTTAGGACTTGGATATAGTTATATTTACATCAATGTAAAAAAATATAGTTTTTCTACTTTGACATGAAGATTCATTGCCCAATGAAGATCCTCATAATTAGCTTTACCTTACCTATTTAGAGGATAATATGATGCATAATATCATAAATTGTCCTTATAACCACTATTATTATCTTCCTTTTGCTTCTTTTTGTTTTTGGCACTTATTCAGGTAGTAGGAATTTATAGAGGATTCATGCACGAATGTTAAGATAGTTTGGATATTAATAACCATAATATTTTCCATTATTTATGGTGTGCAAATATTTACGTGAATGTATACTGTAAATGAATTTTTAAACATTTAAAGTTTACAACAGGATATTCATAAATCCTGAGAATACTTTGAAAGCACTGATTTTAGAACTTTGTAATTTTTATTGTTTTCATTATTTAAAATAAAATATTTTTTGCTGCTTCAGGAACATTTGCTAATTCATACTTCTTTTATGAATTTTCAAGTATGTTATTTTATAATTGCACAGGCTATCATTCTTCCTTATTATAACATAATAATACAATATTACAGTGTTATGTAATTAGGTATATTTTAACCTTATATTCTTATGTTTTAGTCTCACAAGTTTTACAGTATTAGGATTGCAGAAGTTTTCTTTAGTAATTAGCTTTTGTATAAAACTTACTGTTTATTTTTATTTATTTTCCTTATATCTTTTTCTTTCATTTTCAAACATCTAATCACTAATTTTAAAGTTCTGAATTTCACATTTAATTCTAGTATTTTCATTGTTACTAATTATTAATGTGAGCTATTAAGAGTGATTATTTTCATACAGCAAAGATGTGTGATTTGTCCTTGGACTCCTATTATTTATTGGAGCAGATAAAATCATGTACTTTGATTCTTACATCATGTTAATGGATGTGTATAAACGCTGCATTGATTTTTTGTGACTTTTACTGAATTTTATCATCTCACACCTCTTTCTTTAATAATGAAATTTTATACTACATCTTCATTCTTATTAACCTTCTTCATAGCATTTCCTCTCCTACTTTCTTTTTATCAGGAGTTTCATAATCCATCCATCCTTCCTTCCTTCTTTCCTTCCACTTCCTTCCTTTCCTTTTTTTCCTCTTTTTCACAGTCACACCTCACAATTTAACCAGGCTTGTTATGAGCAAAATAGATGAACATATGTACCAGGGTAAATTAGAAGAAAGAAAAAATATTATACAAGTAAATAAATTTTGAATATGGAAAATATATAATAAAAAGGAGCTATAAAATAAACTGTGAAATCTTTGAACAGCCTGTTTAATTTGAAGTCTGCCCCTCCCTTTTCCTTACTGTATTTCCTTTTATTCAGAGCTCTTACTGAGTATTAGGTGATTTACTTATTAATCAGGCTTGCTCTTTGAAGTTAACTCTACCACCACAGGAACATTTATGTGGTTTTTTTCCCTGTTTTATACCTACCATTGGAACAATGGTGGATGTTTATGTGCGGTTTATTTGTGGTTTGGGGTATAGATTTACAAATAGTATTTCTTTGAAAATAACCTTTTTTTTTTATCATGTCCTTAAGGGCTTTTTTTTACCTGCTGGTTCCTTAAGGTGTAAATGAAGGGATTCAGCTTAGGAGCAACTGAGGTATTGAGTATTGCTACACCTTTGCTCAAAACCACCCCTTCCTTTGCTGAAGTTTTGAGGTACATGAAAATGCAACTCCAATAAGAAATGGAAATCACAATCATATGGGAGGAGCAAGTGGAAAAAGCCTTTTTTCCTTTGCTAGGTAGAGGAAAACTTCAGAATTGTTCTAAGGATGAGTGTGTATGAGATAATCACCAAGGTCAAAGTTACCATGAGTGTGAATACTGCTAGGAATGTTGCCATGAGCTCTAGGAATGTTGTGTCTGTGCAAGAAATCAGCATTATAGAAGAATCACAGCAAAACGGTCAATAATGTTGGAGTTGCAGAAATCCAGCTGGAGACCCATAATCATCACGGGGGGGAAGATAATGAGGAAAACAGCTAACCAGCAGTTGATTATAAGTTTGTTGCAGACTTTGTTGCTCATTTTACTTGTGTAATGCAGAGGTTTGCAGATATCCACATAGCCATCATAGGACATAACAGCTAGAAGGAAAAACTCTGTTGCTCCCAGAAGGATTAAAAAAAATACTTGGGTCAGGCAAGGATTATAGGAAATGGTTGTGTCTCTGATAGCAATACTGATGAGAAATCTAGGAATACAGGCTGTTTTGAATGAAATTTCTAAAAGAGAGGAATTCCTGAGAAACAAATACATGGGAATCTTCAAAGAAACATTTGTCAGTGTTAACGAAATGACGGTCATGTTTCCAATCACACTCAATAAGTATGTGACCAACATAAAGAAGAATATCACAATTTGTAACTCTGGGTCATGCGTAAGTATCAGAAGAATGAATTCTGTAATTGATGTCTTATTTGGTATGCTAAATTCTGAATTCTGATAGGTCTGTAGATAAAAATAAGAGTAGATGTCAATTCACTATATGATTTCAAACACATTAAAGTGCTTACATTCTGCAAAAATAACTATGAAAGATAAATTTAACAACAAATGGCAAAATAGCTCTGCTTCACAACTAAGAGCCATTTTCAGAATCTGATTGGTAGTGAAAAGTTTAAGAGCATTTATTACTTTAAGGAGCATAGATAATCTCAGTTGTTAATCCCCTAGTATATGTTTTGCTTTCTTATTTAACTCAAAGAAAGTTGTTTTTACATTTATAAAATGTGTAACAATGATAAATATTTAGCTTACTTGTGCACTGGGGATGATTAAACAAGTTATTGAAATATATAGTATTTTGTTAATTTTAATACCCATAAAATACTAGATGGTAATTTTGTCATTGGAAAACTTATTTTTGAGTCAAAAGACAATTAATCACCTAATGATACTTGGTTTCTCTTCATATTAAAATACCTCTATTTATGACAAATTTATTGAAACAAACTCCTTCTGGCCTTTATGCAAAATTGGCCCTATTAGTTAATTTCTGGCTAAATTTCACACAAGAAAATGCCAGTCATTACTGATTAACACATCCATAGAGGTAAAGTTGCAAATGGACTTGTAAATAATGATTATTTCAGATGATTTCCTTTAAGAGTAAATATATTATTTCAGAAAATTTTATGCCAGCCTTTTCAAGCTCTGCTTTCAAAATTAATAATCTGATAAAGTAATTGTTTTGTACAGTGTAGTTTTCAAGGATGTGACAGGGAAAATACATATATTAGAATGAAGATAATTATAACAATAATAATGATATTATCATATAATTTAAATTATCATTACTATAGCAAAATATCTTTATATCCCTTATCCCATGCCCAACAAACCTCTGGGTATGATCCATTAAAACACTCATTCTGCAGATGAGGAAATTGAGGTAGAGAGCACTCATTTATTTTGCCCAAATTCACATAGGTAGCATATAGAAGATAGCATAGCTTCTGTGTCTGTCTTCTACTGTGCCATTTCCAGTGCCTAACATGGATCCAAGTTCCAATTCATCTAATTAATGAAAGACTGAGTGAATAATAGAAAAAATTACATCTAGCTCAGAATGAGACTGCTCTTGAAATCAGGGGTTATATATATATATATACCAATAGTGGGGTATGTCAACAAAATGAAAAGTCCAGGTAACATGAATTGTAATGAGGCATGTGCTTTAAATCCTGAAAGATATTTATCTGGGAAGATCAGTGTTGTCTACTGCTACCAGATCTAGGAAGAGAGAAATAGACTTGATGATCTTTCATAGAACATGAGCATAGTCTGTTTAATTTACAAAGTCTAAGTGTATGGTGACAGGCAGTGTGCAGGTGACAATTGAATGGGCTCTGCATTCTTGTGTCTGGAATAACTGTACTCTCACACCAGATGAAGTCTGGCTAAGAAAACTCTCACACCTGGGGCAGGTGTGAAAAATTTATGATCTCAGCTCTCACAAATTTTGGAAGATATAGGCAGAGAAAATAATGCAAGAATTGATGAAATGCCTTCAGGTTGCATTGCAAAAATGCAATTGTTATTAGTTCTGTGATCTGAAATAACCTATCAATGTAGGTAAAAGAATGAAACCCCCATATACCATGGACAATTTATCCTCAAAGGCAGGGAGGAAGAGCGATGCCCCGAGGCATTGCTGTGCCTTAGCAGGAGGTCAGTAGGTGCCAGCAGAGAGGCACAACATGCAGATTGGTTACACCCAACCATGCTCTAGGAAGCACAGGTGTCCCCTGCCACCTTGAGGCCAACTTGGAAAGAAGAGTAGGGAGGAAAACCTCAAGAGAACAGGAAGAGATCTTTTGGAAGGTTTGAATTGATTGAATATTTGCCCAAAGGAAAACTAAAATAGGCTGCTATGGGCTGGAAACGTGAATTTATTGTTTTTGGTTAATTCCATTTTTCTCAGGCAGCAATAGAATTGGAGGATCCAGATCAAGACAAAATTAGATTTGGAAAACAAAGAATCTACATTTTTGTACAACCAATTTGTCATATCCAAATTGTGAACGTCTTACCAGTATTGTCACACATAATTTACAAATTAGGAATCTGACACTAGAAATATTCAGAATAGTAATGGTCATAAAAAAGCATGTATTTTAAGCTGCCAATTTCTAGGAAAGAGGCAGGTTCTACATAGAACACAGGGAAAGTAGCAGTTCTGCCACCTGAGGACTAAGTGGCAATACGGAAGAACACCAACCAAACAGATTACAGGGTGAGAATAGGGAGAAAACACTCAGCCCTAAGGAAATTAATTTATACTTTGTCCAAGATTGTGAATTTTCAGATATTGTAGTCCATTATTCTCACAAATACACACACATGTCAATTTAAAAAAAAGAAAAAAAGAATGAAAAGTCAGGATGCTTTAGGATTTCCTTTGTTGTATTTTTTGGCTCAGTATAGTTCGTAATTGATTATTACAAGTCAAAACCATTTCTCAATACAATCCTGAATACATAGGATGGGAAAATGCAATGAATAGATTTCCAAAAAATTTTTTCTGGAAATCAAACGACATGCATTTCATGACTTTTCTAATATTGCCAAGCGATGTACATTTAACAGAAATCTTTTCTCCAGAAGAAACAGACAGATTTATGTGTT
Source organism: Cabassous unicinctus (assembly GCA_029593785.1). NCBI lineage: Eukaryota > Metazoa > Chordata > Mammalia > Cingulata > Chlamyphoridae > Cabassous > Cabassous unicinctus. Next base: position 21,889 of record JAQZBX010023157.1, on the reverse strand, counting down.
TTTGAATATGCTAGAGGAGTTTTTTTTTTTTTTAATTGAAGGAAATATATTGAAATCTCTCTGGAGACATAAAAACTAATGAATCCCTGTTTTCAATTATTTGGGGTCATATACCTAGGAGTGGTAATGCCAGATCATATTGCAGTTCTATATTGAACTCTTTGAGGAATTGCTAAGCAGTTTTTCATAGTAGCTGCATCATTTTACATTCCCACCAACAATGAACAAGTTTTCCAATTTCTCCACATTCTTATAAATACATAATATTTTCCTTTATTTTTTTTTTGTAAATAATAAAAATCCTAGTGGGTATTTTATTGTGGTGTTGATTTACATTTACCTAACGATTAAGATGTTGAACATCTTTTCATGTGCTTATTGGCCTTTTGTAAATCTTCCTTGAAGAAGATATTCAAGTCACTTGACTGCTTTTTATTTGGGTTGTTTGTCTTTTCATTGTTGAGTTGTAGATGTTTTTATATATTGTGGAAATTAAACCCTTAAGAGATACGTGACTTGCAACTGTCTTCTTCATTTCTGTAGGTTGTCTTTCCATCAAATTTGGCAAGATTTTGGCCATTATTTCTTCAAATATTCTTTCTGCCCCATTAGTTTTTCTTTTCCTTTTGGGAGTTCCATAAAGTATATGGTAGTATGCTTTATGGTATCCCACATGTCCATAAGCTATGTTAATATTTTTAAATTATTTTTCCTCTCTGATTCATTTTCCTGATTTCCTCTAGTTCTTTGCCCATGTATTTCTTTAGATACTTGAGCTTATTTGAGGGAGTTGACTTAACACCTTTGATTCGTAATTCCAATGCATGAGATTCCTCAGGGATGGGTTTTGTAGGTTTATTTTTATTACATTGAATTGACCATCTTTTCCAGGTTTTTTGTTTTTTTTTGTATTCCTTGTGATTTTTCATTGAATTATGGACATTTAAGTATAATAATATATTAGCTCTAGCAATCAGATTCTCCCCCTTTCTCCAGGACATGATGATTTTTTAAAAAAAAATATTTTAAAGCTTCAGTACTGTATTTGTTTGGTGATTTTACCACAGTATTTTTGAAAAGTCTATGTTCCTTGTCATATGTGATTACTGAAGTCATTTTTCCTTTAGCTGGTATTAAGCAAGTATTTCAACAGATAATTCCTTAAATGCCAGAAACTCAGAAACAGCAACAACCATCAACCAAATCTCTCCCAGTCTTTGCAATTGACTCTGTATTCATGCTTTCCTTCAACACTGAGACGAGCTTACATTGAGACTCTATATCAGTCTAAGGTGGATGCTCAGGTTCTTCTCAAGTCTTTCTGAACATGCATCTTGCCTTACCATGCAAGAGACTTTCAAACTTCCCCACTCTACACAAATACTCCTCAATGTCCTAATTCTCTTCTAAGTGTTCCTTCTCAGGTGTTGGTTCTCTATAATTGTGTCAACTGGAATATTTCACCTCAGCTGGCTACATTTTTCTAGTTCCATGAAATTCTCACACTGTTTCTTTGCTCCAAGTGAATTCTGGGTTTAGTGAAAATGACTAATGTCCTGAGTCAGCCTTTCAGGAAACCAACACAATGTAGAAACAGGCTTACTTCCACACTAAATTTGGACATTAGATGTGCCTTGCTTCCTCTATAACCAGATACCAGGGATCTCCACTGAGATAGTGGGCTGTCATCACACAGGCCATGGGGCCTACTGGGAAAGGGTGGGGCCACGACAAGTAAAAAGCCAAATATCTTCCCTACTGTTTTTAGGTTGTCTTTTTCTTGACTCAACATTCACTTGGTTGTTGTGTACTATTGACTATTTTTCAGAGAGCTCAGAGAGTTGGTTCTAATGTTTTCTAAATTCTTTTCAATGTTTGTATGAGGAGGCATGCATTTGGAAATTATTACTCTTTCATCTTGCTGATATTTAATGTTTTGAGGAATTGTCACACTGTTTTGAAAAGTGACTACACCATTTTACGTCCTTACCAGCATGTATGAGGATTCCAATTTATCCACATCCTCAAAAATAGTTATTATTTGTATTTTTAATTACTACATCATAGTGGATAAGAAGTTTAGTTTGATTGGAATTTTATTAGTATTTCCCTAATGGCTAATGATGTTGAGCATCTTCTAATGTACTGTGTAGTTTTAGTTTTTCTGCATTATCTCTCCCACCCCTGTTTTGCAAATCCATGATTGTTTCTGCATTTCTCCAATTACATTTTAATTTTCAAGGCTGTATCCTCCTTTTTTTTCTATTATTTTTCTCACTATGCCATAATTTGCAATTCTTCTGTATTATTTCCACTGCATTATTACTTTGTTCTGCTTGTGGAAATATATGATTTCTTAGCCAGTTAATGTTTCTAATTCCCTGATATTAATAATATTAGAAAGAGTCTTAATACTCTGTTGTGTATCACCATGCTTCAATTTTGCAATGATTCGTGATGAAACCATAGATGATCCAAAGACTAAGAATAAGAGAGCTTATACTTAGTCTTTGGATCATCTCTGGTTTCATTATTGATATGGATGCAGTGGCCACTGGAGTTTCTGAAGGGAGGGAGAGGGAAACACAGGTGTAGTATGGGTGCATTTTTGGACTTGGGAATTGTCCCAAATGACATTGCAATGACAGATACAGGGCATTATATATCTGGTTATAACTACAAGATTGTGTGAGAGCGAGTGTAAACTACAATGTAAACTATGGTCCATGCTTAGTGGCAAAGCTCCAAAACATATTCATCAGTTGTAACAAATGTACCACACTAGTGAAAGAGCTGGGCATATGGGAATCCCCTATATTTTTAAT
>JAQZBX010023157.1:0-18964 GCA_029593785.1 Cabassous unicinctus | reverse complement strand
TTTATTGTTCTCAAAATGAAGTTTTTGTTTAAGAGTATGGTGGCTTTCAAAAAGATCTGAAAACGGCTTGAGAAAGAGCAGGGAAAGAGACAGGATTGGGGAAGAGGGAGATGAAGTTAAATAACTGTCAGCAATTCCAAGCAATTTAATAAAATTCACTCCTGATGTGTAACTGATGACTGAAATATACCTTGCTTTATTTAACTGAAATTGAACTTGCCTACGTAAGCTCTTGTGACCCTCTATGAAGCCTGTAGTCTAAGGCCAGTAAAGGTGGTGGACAGTCTGTTTAATTCCTTGTTCAGTAGTGAAGCATTGTGTAATCTGAGAAGGGAAATATGTGTCTTTGTCACTATCAATGATGTTTGAAATTCTGAAGGGAATAATAAGTGTTATGGTAAAGTCTAATTTTGTGGCTTTGGTAAGTGTAGAGAAAAATGTAGGGTGTTGATTTATATTTTGGGTATCTGTGGAACTTTGAGATTATTTATGAATTCCAAAAAGGAATATTGGATTATGTTTGTAAACTGGTCTGTTAATCTGGGCATATTAGATTGTGTTAGATTCAGAGGTTTTACTTTCACTTGATTAAATTAAGATTGGGGATTAGATTCAGCCACATCAGTAGGACATTGATTTCCTGCCCCCTTGGTGGATGGAGAATAACAGAGAAAATTATATGGTAGAGGAAAGATTTTAGTTTTTTATGCTGGAGACCCAGGAAGTAAATATACAGTAGAAGAACACAGAGGAATAGAGACAGCTCCTTAGACACAGCAGAGGCCCAGGAAGAGAATGAACCCATATCTTACAGCTGCAGCTGAGCCCAGAAAGAAATGAGCCCTGGGAGAGAGATGAGATTTCTCCCAGGCTACAGCTGAGATTGGAAGAAGCTGGGACCATGGAGCATTAAGAGTAAGAGGAGAATGAACCCTCACAGACATTGCCTACCATCTTGCTCAACATGTGGTAAATGACTTTGGGTGAGAAAGTACCCCTTATGGTACCTTAAGTTGGATTCTTTAGAGCCTGGTAGCTGTAAACTTCTACCCCAAATAAATACCTTTTATAAAACCCAATATTTTTCTGGTACTTTGCATCAGCATCCCTCTGGCTGACTAATACAGGATCTGTGAAGCAAGTGATTCCAAGAATTATTTACCCTAAAGGAGGTAAAATTAGAAAAGTAATTGTCACTGATACCATTGGCCAGATTATATTGCCAAACCATTGGCAATGATACAAGAGCCTATAAAACTGTGCAGACAGGACTGTATGTTGGCCAAGGAATCAAGTGTTAACTTGCCTTGCTCACAGTGACAATTGTTGTAGGCCCTTCAAAGAAGCAGGATGGTTGAATACCTGAGAAAATAAGGTTCAGATATCAAGACTGATGAGGTCATGCATACATAAGAGGACACAAAAATGCTCCTTACTCAGATAATGAGGCTTCCTTGTCATTTTTATGGTGATTGTGGTGCTTCTTAGCTTGCCAGGGTTGCTATAATACGTAGCAAAATATGGATTGATTTAAACAGTAGAAAAAAAAATTTTGGAAGAAAGACACTGGAATAAGTAAGTGTATGGTTTTGGAGTATATAAGTCCAACATTAAGGATTTGTCAAGACATGCTTTCTTGCAAAGCCTGTAGCATTCCAACAATCCTATGTGATATGTAGGTCTCATACTCCTTGTATCTTCTTTTCTAATTTCCTCTGAGTATTGACTTCTACTTCTACATCAATTTTTCTTTGCTTATAAGTACTGTATTAAGCAGGGGTCTCCAGAGAATTGGAACCAGCAAAATGACAATATTACAAAATATTTTAATATTTTGGCTCATATGACCAAGGGGAAATCCAAATTCTATAAGGCAGGCCATAAGTTGGATACTTGTTGATGATGTTGAATTCTTCAGTAGAAGCCACAGTTTTGAACTCCTATGAAGGTGAAAATGAATTCTCCATTAGAAGCTGACTGGCTGAAGTAAAGAGAGGAATTCTTCTTCCTGTTTGCTGGAATCCTCACTTCTCCTTTTAAGGACACCAACTTATTGGATGAGGAAATTCCTCTCATTGCTAAAAGCAATATACTTTGTAGATAAAATCAACCATAGATTCCAACAAATAACCAATGGTTTAAGTCCATGAAATTCCCACACAGTTGAAATCAGACCAGTGTTTGCTTGATGAAACAACTGGACACCATTACTTAGCCAAATTGATGACTTCAGCTACATTGAATTACAGAAACCATCTAAGGAAAACACATTTCCCTTAAGGTTTTCCACATGATTGATTTAAAATATTATGCACAAAATAAGAAAAATATACTATGACTGCAATGATGCAATGATGTTATGCTACTTTATGGTCTATTAATTTGTGCAGTAATCAATGTGATACTGATTTGTGGTTATAAAACATAAAAAAATGCAAAACAAAATTCTGGGAAAGCAGATGAAAACAGATATGAAATTGTAATGGCTAATAATGTCTTCATAATATAGACAAGTGAAATATTTAATGATATCTGCCTTTCAAAGTTTGAATTCTGAAAATTAATATTTTAAGTGTTGGTTTTCCAAAGAGAAATCACAGCCATACGTGTGATTGTAAGTTATATATCACAGCCATATGTGTGATTGCACAGAACGTGAAAGAAGGAATAAATAATGAGAGTGCTATTTCTCGAATGGCAAACTAAGAGTTACCAAGCAATGGGTTCACTGCCCAATGTGTGCTGAAGTGACACCAAGATTTGAGGAAAGGAGTTTAACTGTGAGGTTGACCAGAAAGGAGGCAGGAAGCAAGCTCACACCTGTCTCAGCAATCTGAGAATCAAGGGAGTTTTACAGAATGGGAAAGACGTGAATGGGGACTGTGATGTCGTTTTGGTGTGGTGCATTCTGATTGGTGGCTTATAGTTATCCATGTAGCGTAGAAATATATTCATAGTTTGGGTCTTCTTTTTGAGGGGCTCCTCGCAGTATTCTCCCCAATTCTAATTGATGTCATCAAGAAATTTGTTCAACAAACAAGTAGAAGTAGTAAATCTTTTTACTGAGACTTGAACAAGAAAATATCATAAAGTCATCTTAAAAGTCCGTACTCATAGATAGAATTTGTTAATTTTCATCACTTTTGATTTTGGGTAACTCTGTTTCTACAAATTCTTGTTAGAAGAAAATAGGTTTTTTTTTGTATTTTGTTTTTTAATAGAGGGAAATGACAACCAACACTGAGAATTTTAATGAAAATAAGGAAAAGTATACTGATGGTAAATTATATGATTTTGTGTATACATGCAATTCTTATGGATGAACTTTATGTGGAAAAAGTGGATGAACACTATACAAAATTTTATTCCTATAAATGTAGAGTTTTTTAGTAAAACTTTCTTATAGGAAAAGTTCTATGTCATTCTGTGGTTGAGCATACATGCTTAATTCACAACTTCCTGCATCATACAAACATTACAAAAGATATTTTTTTAAAAGAATGTATCAATAACAACATTGGAAAACAATTGGGTTATCATTACTACATCAAATATTTTTGAGAGCTACCTAAAATATGGAAAGCCTATGGGTTTGAAAATCCAGAAAAAATAAGATAGGAAAATAAATCTCAGGATATCAAAGGTAAAACACATTCTTTCAAAAGGGATTTCACATGAACTCCAGGCTTGGTCTCAGGAAATTCAAGGGAACAATGGGCAATGAAGCAACCAACAGTTTAGTTAATTAAAGATGTTTCCTGCTGAAGCTATTGAGGGAAGAGGGAAAACTGAAAGTCTTACTTAATGTAACTTCAGAAACTGGGCCAAAAAAACAAAAGCAAACAATTTATAATGTTAGATGAAGGAATTCACAATGAAGGCATAAAACCTATGCCCCAAATAGTTTGGCACCATGTTCAAAAAGAAAAAGTACAAGATCTACAAGTAAGAATAGGAGCATCCCATGAATAAGAGCCTTCACTTGACAGAAGAACTAATTTTAGTAGACTTGGTTTATGCACTGAGAGAAATAACTTTTCAGAATTGCTTTTGACAAATTCTATTTACCTAGTGATTGGTATCTAGGTCTAGGTGTAGAATACTGGAATGATTGAACAAATTTGTGTCATAATATAAAATATGCATCACTTTTGTTATTGCTAAACTACTATACCAATGACCATGTTGTCCAATGATTTTCTGAAAAAGAAAAAAACTAGAAGTACATTTTGTTTAGAGAGTTATTTTTCACATATTTTGTTAATGGGTTTAATGAAAGTCTTACCTACATTAAAAGTTAATATCTTAAGTAAGACTCTACCCAGGAAAATTTATATTTGCATAATTATAAACAAACTCAAATTTTCATTTTTTGAATTAATTAATAACTTATCATCATTTTAGAAGAGATTCTGACTGCCAAAGTTGTCACCTGACTAAGTTATGAATTGAATAGAAAATGGAAAATATAGAATTTGAGAAATGGAGAACATTCTTACAATTATATAATCCCATGTGGAAGCAATTTGACTACTAAAATCCAAATGCTCTGTTGTGCTACTTTAGCTGGGAGTTAATGTTTGAGGCTTTACTTCTGGAGAATATAATAGGATTTCCATTGTGCTTCTGCCTTTGATTTTATTACACCTCACCCCTTTACATGGTATATAGGAGGAAATTGTGAAGATGGTTCTGTTAGTGAGATGGTATTATTATGGGAATAAATCTAACAGAAAACCGTATGCTTAAAGCTGGGGTAAGCCCAGATAGAAAGGTGACATCGCCCCAACTGCTAGGAGAAGGTATGTCCAGCTCATAAGCAAAGAATCCAATAAGTCCTGCAACTTGTGATCCTGTAAAGTGTTGGTAACATGGAGAGAAATCTGAGTGCCCTAATCAATGGTAAAAGCTCTGTTGGCAGACCCAACCAGCAGTCGATCCATGTAAAATGACAGTCTGATGTTCAGGTAGTACTGCAGTGGGATCCTTGTTTTCTGATTCAGGGCATTGGTTACAGTGATTCAGGCAAATCAAAGTGGCAAATTTGCACATTTTGCTGATTAATTAAGTAAAATTTCAACTTCATAAGAGGGACACTGCTCAATGTTAATGAGAATCAAGAAACAAGAAAGGGGCAAGCTGTATGGTATATGAATGAGAATTGGTGAGTGTATTAGTCAGCCAAAGGGGTGCTGATGCAAAATACCACAAATTGTTTGGTTTTAATAAAGGGCATTTATTTGGGGGTAGAAGCTTACAGTTACCAGGTCATAAAGCATAAGTTTCTTCCCTCACCAAAGTCTATTGCCACATGTTGGAGCAAGATGGCTGCCATGTCTGCCAGGGTTTAGGCTTCCTATATCCCTCCATTCCTGGGGTTCATTTGTCTCTGGGCTCAGAGCCTCTGTTTTCTCCACAAGGTCAGCTGTAGACAATGAGGCTCTCTCAGCTTTGCCTGTCTCCACAAAGCCAGCTGTAGACTATCAGGTGACTTGCTCTGCCTCTCTCCCAGGGCTTCTGCCCTGTCTAAGGAGCCATCTCTATTCCTCTGTGTTCTTCTCCTGTGTGTGCATTTCCTGGGATCCAGCTCAAAATGCCAGCATTAAAAACTCCAGCTCTGTCCTTTGCCATGTCTTTTATCTGGGAGTTCCCACCCACCAAGGGGCAGGGACTCAACACCCTACCGACGTGGCCCAATCAAAGCCCTAATCATAATTTAATCACACCCAGGGACAGACCAGTTTACAAACATAACCCAATATCTATTTTTGGAATTCATGAACCATATCAAACTGCTACAGTGAGACAGAAAGCACATGAAATGTAAAAGAGTCTCTCAAATTGCACAATCCAAGGCCAAACATGTAATATATGTTTCACAAAAACACCCACTTAACAAAATATTTTACTTGGCTCTAAATTACTCTTGGGAATGAAAAAGGTTTTGAGAAATCTTCATCTTTTCATTTTCCAGAGAGATGAGTTTTATAAATATTCTTTCCTAAATGATCAGACTTTTAATAATTTTTTTCCTCAAACTTGTCATATGTGATTCTTATAGTATATTAATTAACATGTCTCTGGAGAGAGATGGCACTGATGAGTGTACCTTGAACTTAATTTGAACAATTTTAATTGTTATCCTTGGGAACTGATTTTTTGAGTATTATACTTCAGAGACCTGTATAATGTAAACAACAGCACTGAGGGAATAGCAGTCTTAGAATTATTTTTACTTTTATATTGTATCATTTTTATTTTATCCTGAAATAAATGCCCCTCCAAAGTATATGTAAACATCTGAAGAAGAAATAAGCAAGGGGAATGGACAAAAAGTTATAAAATATATCATTTCAATTTTTTTATTTGTTAAGAAAAAATACATTGTGTTCTTATTTTTGGTAAGGACAGTAGACAGGCATAAGATGAAGATACAATGAAAACTGAAAGACTGTCTGTCAACATAAAACTCATAAAATTGCTTATATGCCAAAACTCCTTAAATTGAAGACAAAGCAAGCAGAATTTTTGAACTGTTTTATTATGTCTGCATGTTCCTATTTGAAGCCTGGTATGTTGTTTTCATCTATTGAAACATTTTAATCTCATTTTTTATTTTCCTCTTACAGTATTTTTTATGTATGCTGAATTATTTTTCTCCTTAGAATGATCTATTTTACATCCTCCTGGGTTTGCCATATCAGGCAATTCTATAGGTTTGGAGAATTCAACAGAATATTATTTGTTGTTTCATGGAGGGATAGTATTTTTCTCAATTAAGGAGAAAATATTTGCTGACTTTTTCTAATATTTATCAGTAAGTTTCAGTGTTTCAGAAACTTTTATTTCCACCACTTAGCTTCTAGTAGAAATATTTTCCAAAGTATGACAGATAGACATTAAAAGTAGTCCCTACAATCCCCTATGCTTTGTGTTCATGCCCGTGTATATTCTCCCCATGAATGTGGAGATAACCTTTGATTCACTTCTAACTAAGAGAATATGGCAAAGATGTGATTTCATGCTCATGGTTACATTACCTCATATAAGACTATTGCTAACAGACTAGCTCTAGAGTCTCTCTTTTTATGTGACTGTCTTTAAAGAAGCAAATTTCTAGGAATTCTGCATTAAAAAGTAAACTAATTCAGAGTAAGTTTAATGAGTAACATCCTGAGTAAGCTTGAGTGGATCCATCCCTAGTTGAGCTTTCATATGAGAATCCAGCCATTGTAACACCTGGATTGCAACTTTGCAGAACACCTACGTAAGCTATAGAAACCATGAGATAATAAATAAGAGCTATTTCAAGGTGCTTAATGTGTAGTAATGTATTGTCCACTATATCACACTGATACAAAACGTACCTTTCTCAACCTCAGAAGTGATGATATTTTTCAGAAAGTCAGTTCAGATATTATAAATTTTCCAATCTCTTTCTTTGGACTCCCTTGTAATCCATAATCTGATGCACCAAATTCATTATTTTTCCTTTAATAACTTATATTGGGAAATGAATGCTCATTTATTTTATCACTTTTAATTGTTTTTTCCCCTTGTCATATCTAAGACAAACAGCTTTCCTGCACTTCATAAAATTCCTATGTTACTCTTTGTTTTGATGTTTTCTTGGAGATGACTTCATAATCTAATTATTTGGAGGGTTTATTCTCCCTTTTGCTATATTATTTTTGGAGATGTGTAGAAAAAATTGAATGTAGGTATTTACAATTTTTCTAAAAGAACATGGAACTTAGAAAAGTGAATTTTTCTGTCCATATTTCCAAGTAGAAGATGGTAGAAAATAAGTCAATGAGCAAATGCATCATCTGGCACAGACTCTCTGTTTGATGCTCACACTGATAGAAAAACTTCTACACACATGAAGTATGACAAGAAACCAATAGAGAAAAAACAGTTACTATGTAACACAAAGGCACTCTCTCTCAAACAATCAAAAGCAAATTCAGTCTCTTCAGCAAGGGAAACAAAAGTATAGTCAGTTTTATTCTTCTTTGGGTAATATTCATAACTCTTGTAGTTCAGTAAAAATCTCTTTTTAATATCTTGCAAGGTGATATTTAAATTATAAAGTTAGCACCAACAACATTTCTGGTGTAAAATGTTTGGGAAAATGTGCAGGGACAATAAAGCAGGGAAAATACATGGATAGTTACTTTGTTATTTTCTGTAGTTTTTCATAAAGCCATTATTTATAAATTACATTATTCAGAATGGACTATGATGTGCTATATTATAATACAACATCAAAATTTCTATGACTTGCAACAAATTTATTTCTCACTCCCAATATTTGTTATATACAAATTGACTGAAGACTTACCTCCACATCTTGCTCCTTCTGAGATCCAAAAAATTATCATTTAATTTATCTTCAGTAAACTGCAGAAAGAAGATAAGATGGGTAATGTTTCAACCCAACTTTGAAGAGCACGGGTTGGGGCAGCTGTGTCTAGAACACACTAGACAAATGGTTAGACATGAGCTTTTTTGGGATTTACAATCAGGAAAGACTTTTCTTCAATGGCAGCTGGTCAAAGAAAGAAGTTAGCTCTTCCCAAAGAGGTGAGAAAAGGAGGGGGGATATAAGGGGTCTCAGGACAAAGACATTCCATAGGGTATCAGAACAGAGTTTCTGCAAAAGTTACATGAGGTGCACAAACCTGGTGTTTGGTGATATTATCATAGGAAAGGAATATACAGCCTTGGTGGAATTAAAGTTTACAGGACCAGTAGTACATTCTTTCCTTAGAGGAGTTCTGTTAATTTTTAACTAGTAAGTGTAGAGTTTACACCAGCTGCTATGTGCTTCAGGCTGTATTTCATTTAAAGGGTGTGTGTCTGTGGGGCGGGGATCCCAGTCTCTGGGCTCCCACAGAGAATAACACAGAGGCTAGTATATACTTCCATTTTTAATTGACAGAGCATTTCTGCCTATATTTCATGACCCTAAATAGTCAAAAGACATATTGATAATTGAGAAGGTAAATAATTAAAATCATACTAATTGCCAGAAAAGAGAATATATAGTTTGCATATAATCTTTCAGCTCTAAATTTACCTTTTATTATCTAACCCTAAAATGTGGGGATCATACTTTTCAAAGTGAAAATTAGCCAATCTCCATGGCCAGCTGGTTTCCTTGTACTAAAGCAGAATTGGAATGTGGGAGAAAAGAAAAGGGATATTTTTTTCATTTGTTTTACCTTAGCATCTGTCTTTATGGCCCTAGCAGTGGCAGTTGACTTCAAAGAGACAATTGACCCCAGCTTTAGTTTATTTTAAGACTCCCAGAAGTAGCCACATCACAACCCTCCAAGGATGTGCACACTATGTTTGTGAGGTACCTCTAAGTTCCCAGGAACCAAAAGCAACCATACAGTATCGCATCATCAGAAGTAAGATCAAAAACATGCAGCATATGCTCTGAGTTCTTGAGTTCTGGAAATCTTCCTTTTCCTCCTAAGCAAGCAATCCAAAATATCAATGCAGTATGACCTATTCTCAGAAGTCATACATCTGTACTACCTTTTTTTAAACCTCATGACTGAGGTGATAGTTATTTTTTCTGAGTTACTTTTGTGTTCCCTTTTTCTCTTTCACCACTCTCAATCTGAAAATGGAGTTCCTTATATAAAATCTCCCCTGGATATATTTTTTTCCTGCCTGGACCCTAATTGATACTAAGAAGAACATAAATATTGGTGAATGGCACAAATGACTACCATATATAGAATTTATGCATTATTCCTCTAATACATGTTCTATTTTCCCTTTTTCATTAGACCAAACTTGATATAAGTGTGCTTGGTTATTGACTGAAGAGAGCCTAAATGTCTTCAATGAGGGTTGTAAACTCAAAATGATTTTGTCTGTTTTTGATCTTAGTAATCGTTAATGAAAAGACTTCTGCGTTTGGTCTTCATTGTTATCACTCCTTTTTGTTTTTTTTTTAAGGATAAAAACAAAACTAAAAAGAAAACCAAAATAATTCCTCCTGATGCAAAAATAGGAAGACAGTTCCCCTGCCCTTTTCTTGGAGTATTTATTGTTAAAGCTCTTCATTGTAAATTCTTTCTCGGTCCATTTGAGATATGTGTAAATCATTTTAAGAGCTAAATAAGACTTCTACCCTTTTTATAACTGAAGAATATTTTTCTTAAGGATTTAGGAGCCATCTCCTTAAAATGTAATCATCAGAGAAGATAAAGCCTGTAGTCCCTGGTTCTTGTGGGAGAGCAGAGGACCATATTCTGCAGGCACCTGGCTCAAAGTTGCATTTACCTATCATTAAGATATGAGAAGTTTATTTTCCTCTGATTAAAGGGAATAGCAAAGAAAGATGGCAACTCCAATTGTCAGCTGAATGTAGGATGAATTATGTGTGACAAATGATACTTTCAATTCCTCTGGTTATTGTTAATGTGTATGTACATATATGTAATAGACTGTTTCTCACTGGCTATATAAAAGAGTAAACTTTATTTTCTCTTTGCAATCTCTATAGGAAATTGATGTGATGTATGTGCATTATGATTCAATACTTACTCATTAATAAACCTGTTTTCCCTCTCCTCTTTCATGGGGAATTTTTCTGATTTGGCAGGTTTACTCTTTAATTCTATTTCCCTAACAGACTCTCTAAACTACTTGAGTCTGTGGGTTCATGTATTACACTTTGGAAAAGTTGAAGGTATTGATTTGAATATTGCTTATGCCTAAAATTCTCTCACCTCTCCTTCTAGGATATCAATTAACACATATTTTAGAATTTTTGACTATGCACACAGCTCTTGAACTTGTCTTCTTTTCCCCCAATTTTGCCAATTTTCTTTTTTTCTCCCTTGGCCTGATGTTGGATGTTTATTATGTGCCTCTTTTCTACTTTACAAGCCCAGTAGTCTTAAATTTAGGTTGTATATTGAGTAATTCTCTTATGTGGGTTTGGTTTCTTTATATAAATTCCCAAAATCTACTACAATCTTCATATTTTAATTTATTTTTGTATTTTTTCTCTTTTATTGAACCTATCAGTAAAATGTATTTATGATCATTGTCTGCTAACTGTAGTGTCTGGATTACCTGTGATTTTACTTCTACTGCATTTTATTGTTTTTTTTTCCTATGTCTTTGCATGCTTATATTTTATGTGTTTTGAATGCCAGGCATTATTTTAAAATTAGAAAGTTTGGGTTTAGAGAAATATTTGCAGAATTCCCAAATACCCACACACATTATTAACATTTTTCATTAGTGTGGTACCATCGCTAAAATTGGTGAGATAGTATTGTTATAATTGTAATGTACTATATTTTATAGTTCACATTTGCGTTTCATGTTATACAGACCTATAGTTTTTTGTTTTGTTTTGTTTTTTAATTTTTATTCTCTTAATATGTATACCACCAAAATTTCCTCTTTTAACCACATTCAATTATATAATTCAGTAGGGTTAATAACATTCACAATGTTATGCTACTATCACTAATATCTATTACCAAAACATTTCCATCACCCAAAACAGGTTGCTTCCATCTTTCCATAATTATGAATAATGCAGCTATGAATACCAGTGTGCAAATATCTGTTCAAGTCCCTGCTTTCAATACTTTTAGTTAAATACCTAGAAGGGGAGTTGGCAGGTCATATGGTAATTCTATACTTAACTTTCTTAAAAACTACCATGCTGTTTTCCACAGTAGCTGCAACATTTTACATTGCCAACAAAAATGAACAAGTGTTCCTAATTCTCCACATCCTCCCAAAACTGTTTGATTTTTCATTTTGTTAATAGTAACCACTCCAGTGGATATGAAATACTATCATATTGTGGTTTTGATGTATATTTTCCAAATAGCTAATGATGTTGACCATCTTTTCATGTGCTTTTTGAACATTTGTATATCTTCTTTGGAGAAAAGTCTAATCAAGTATATTTCCCAATTTTCAATTGGTTGTTTCTGTTTATGTTGCTGATTTGTGGGATTTCTTTATAAATTCTAGATAATTAAACAATTAACAGATAGGTGGTTCCCAAATATTTTCTACCATTCTTTAAGATGTCTTTTTACTTCATATGAAGTGCTTTGATGCACAAGGTTTTTAATTTTGCAGAAGTCCTGTTTAGCTATTTTTCTTTTGTTGCCCATGCTCTTGATGTAAATCTAGGAAAGCATTGCTTAACAAAAGTTCCTGAATATGCATCCCTAATTTTTCTTCTAGACATTTTATAGTCTTGCTTCTTATATTTAGGTTTTTGATCCATTTTGAGTTGATTTTTGTATATGGTATGAGGTAGGGGTCTTCCTTCCTACTTTTCATATGGAAAAAGTTTTTGCAGAACCATTTTTTGAAAATACTATTCTCAATTTAGAGGATTTGGCATCCTTGTCAAATTTCAGTTTCTTATAGATATAAGGCTTCATTGCTAATCTCAGTCTGATTCTATTTGTCTGTAAATCTGTCTTGTGCCAGTATTCTGCTCATTTGTCCACTGTAGCTTTGTAATCACTTTTAAAATTGAGATGGGTGAATCCTCCAACTTCATTCTTCTAATGAAGGTTTTGGCAATTTTGGGGCCCCTTACCCTTCCATATGAATTTGATGATTGGCTTTTTCATATCTGCAAATAAAGCTGATGGAATTTTGAATCAGATTGTATTGGATCTGTAAATTGCTTTGGGTAGAATTGTTATCTTGACAATATTTAGTCTTCCAATCCTTGAGCAAGCTCTGCACAACCCTGGGGCACAGGTCTACTCTCTCCAACCACCTGGTTGGCAGCCAGACACTCTGCAAATGCCAGGGCACCAGCCCCACCATCTCCAAGCATTGGGATGGGAGCAATCTTCCTGAACTTCAGGGCAGAAGCCTACCTCCTCCAATGCCAGGGCTGATAGGCAGCCTCCTCCCAGCTCAGGGGCAGACCCACCCTTTCCAAACACATAGATGGACCCTTTCTCTTGGCACAAGGAGATCTCTTTTGTCCAGCCCTCAACTTTCAGGGTTATGTCCTTGTGGTCATTGTTCCCTTCAATTTTTTCTGTTCTCTGTCCCTTTCAGTTCTGGATGGCATTGTTCTACTCATATAAATTTTGCAAAATCCTTGTCCATTTTGTTTGCAGTTCACAGTGATCAAAACCATCAGACAGAAGGACTTCCAAAGATCCTTCCAGCATAACTGCATTTCCTATCCTGATTACTACTGTAATGGCTGACAGGGACCCTTTTTCAGTTAAACCATCACTTATGGAGCCTTATTCTCCAGGACTGTTTCTTCACATTCTGGAAGCTCAGGGAGGTGCCTGATAGAGCTGCTTCTAGCCCTAGTCTCAGAGCACACTATCTGGATGGGTTAAGAATTCTCCAAACCATAAATTTCTTATTTCTTTGTGCCCAGGAACTCAGTTCTCAGCTTATGCTTTCCTCTCTCATTTCATTTTAAGCTTCAAAGAAAATCTGGGCTACACCTTCCACACACAGCCTGGAAATCTCATCTAAATAACCAAGTTCCTCACTTAGCAAATTCTGCCTCCCATCCACCATCAGGACTAATATTATGAAGTTTTCCGCCACTTTTGTACAAGGATCTCCATTCCTCCAGTTTCTGATAGCACATTCATCATTTCCTTTTTAGACCTCATTAGAAGAAACTTTAGCATCCATATCTCTAACAACAGTCTTTTCAAAGCAATTTAGGCTTTTTCTATCAGACACCTCTCAATTCTCACAAACACTTCCCATAACACAATTCCAAAGATATTTCCAAATTTTTTCTTTGTGTGTGTGGTATTTGCAAGAGCAGCAACCCACTTTCCTGTTTCCAAAAACTGTTTTAGTTTCCTGATTTTCAAAGCATATGCCATGCAACGGGTTTGCTTAAACAATGACAATTTATTTGCTTTCTGTTTTGATAGTAGGGTAAGTCCAAAATCAAGGCATCATGAAGGAGATGCTTTTTCCCAGAAGACATTCTCGGGCTCCTGCTGGTGATCCTTGGTCTTTAGCTTTTCTGTCTATTGGCAATGCTGATGGGAGCCTCTCTTGGTCTTTCCCTTCTCTTTTGAATTCAGCTGACTTTCAGATTCTGGCTGAAAATCCTCTATGGCTTTTTTTCTATTAGTCCTTATAAAGGACTCCAGCAATAAGATTATGACCCAATTAATTGGGTCACACCTTACCTGAAGTAATCTCATGAGAATGTCCTACTTACAATGAGTTCACATCAATAGGAATAGATCAAGTTTAAGAACATTTTTTCTAAGGTATATAGTTCCAAACCACCATGAAGCCCTTTACATCCTTTGTTAAATCTATTCCTAGAAATTTCATTACTTTAGGTGCTATTATAATGGCAAGTTCTTTCTTAATTTCCTTTTCAGATTGTTTATTAGTAGTGCATAGAAACAATACTGATTTTTTCATGTTGATCTTGTACCCCATCACTTAGTTAAATTCATTTATTTGCTCTCAGAAATTGCTTGTGGATTTTTCAAAATTGTCTACATATAGGATCATGTCATGTGCAAAGGAAAATTTTACTTCTTCCTTACCAATTTTGAAAAAAAAAATTTTTTTTCTTGATTAAAGGGCTGGCTGGAAATACCAGTACAATGTTGAATAACACTGGTGACATCCTTGTTTTTTTCCAGATCTTAGGGAAGAAATGTTCAACCTATCACCATTGAGTGTAATGTTAGCAGTGGGTTTTTCATGTTGAGAAATTTTTCTTCTATTCCTAGTTTTCTAAGAATTTTATCAAGAGGGATGCTGCATTTTGTCAAGTGCCTGTTCTGCATCAATTGATATGATCTTGTGCTTTTTTCCTACTGATTTTCTTATGTTAAAATATTCTTGCATAACTCAGATAAATCCCAGCTAATCCTGGTGTATAGTTTTCTTAATGCCCCATTGGACTCAGTTTGTTAGTGTATTGTTGAGGATGTTTTCAATTATATTCATAAAAGATCTTGGTCTGTAATTTTATTTTCTTTTTGCATATTTATCTTGCTTTGGTATGAGGAAAATGTTGTTCTCTTAGAATGATTTTGGTACTGATCCTTCCTCTTCAATTTTTTTGAAATATTTTGAGCATGATTTATATTAATTCTGCAGGGAAAGTTTGGTGAAATTCACCAGTAAAGCTTCTGTTTCTGGGCTTTTCTTTGTTGGGAGGTTTTTCATTAATGATGCAAAACTGATTATTTTCAAAACTGATTATTGGTTTGTTTAGATTTTCTGTTTCTTATTGTGTCAGTGAAGGGAGTTTCCAGGAATTTTTCCATTTCATCTAAGTTATAAAATTTCTTGTCATACAGTTTTTATGGTTTTCTCTTATCATTCTTTTTATTTCCTCTTCTTATTTTTATTTTCAATTCATTGTGTCCTCTCTTTTTTCTTAGTCAATCCATTTAATGATTTTTAAATTTTCTTTTCAAATAATTAACTTTTATTATCATTAATTCTCTCTTTTAATTTATTATTCTCTAATTCAGTCATCGCTGTTCTAATTTTAGTTATGTATTTCCTTTTACTTGCTTTGTATTAAGTTTGCTCTTGTTTTTCTAGATCCTTTAGTTATGAGGTTAGGTCTCTGATTTGAGATTTTTCTTCTTTTTTAATGTGAACATTTAAGGCTGTAAATTTTCCTCTCAAAATTACGTTCACCTCATTCCACATGATTCATTTTGTTATGTTTTCATTTTTATTCACATAAAGATATTTCTTAATTTCCCTTTTATTTCTTCTTTGATAATTTGGCTGTTGAAGAGTGCATTGTTTAATTTTCACATATTTGTGAATTTTCAAGTTCTCATTCTGTTATTGACTTCTATTTTCTTTCCATTGTGGTCAGAGAAAATACTTTGCATGAGTTCAATATTTTTTCAATTTATTAAGACTTATATTATTATATAAAATATGCTCTATCCTGGAGAGTGACCCATGTGCACTAGGGGCAAATATGTATTCTGCTGCTGTTGAGTGACATGTTAGTTATAGTTTATTTATATTTTTGTTCATGTCTTATATTTCCTTATTCATCTACTGTCTAGATGTTCTATAAATTATTTAAAATGATATATTTGATTATTTACTATTAATGTAGAATCATCTACTTCTTCCTAAAAATCTGTCAACATGTAAGTCATATATTTGGGAGCTGTACCTTTATAATACATACATATATATTTATTTATATTTGTTATGTCCTTCTTTTCAGTATATAGTGACTTTCTTTATCCATTGTCACAGTTTTTGACTTAATTTCTATTTTATCTGATATAAGTATAGCTACCCCAATTCAGTTTTGGTTACTATTTGCATGGCATATATTTTTTCCATCCTTTCACTTTCAGCATGCTTGTGTCTTTGAATTTAATGTGAATCTCTTACAAGGAGCATATGATTGGATCATGCTTTATTTTTTATCCATTATGTCAATCTTCTCCTTTTGGCTAGAAGTTCCATCTATTTACATTTAAAGTAACTACTGATAATGTAGTACTCTCATCTGCCAATTTACTACATGTTCATTGTATGTCTTATACCTGTTTTATCCATCAGTCCTTCCTTTAATGCTTAATTTCATATTAGTTTGAATTAATTTCACTGTAGACTTTTGAGTCTCTTCTGATTTCTTTCTTTATATAATTTGATAGATTTTCTTTCCAGTTACAGTAGAGTTAAAATTTAATATCCTAAATATATAACAATGACATATGATTTAATATCAACTTAACTTTAATGGCATACACATACACTGCTCCTATATCCTTTGTCCCCCTGCCTTTTTGTAGTACTTGTTACAAATTATATCTTTATACTTTGTATTTCCCAAACCACAGAATTATCATCACTTTTAACACATTTGCATTTTTAAACCTGTAGGAAATAAGAAGTAGTATTACGTACAAAAATATGGTACAATAATACCGGCATTTATAGTTACCAGTATGGTTACCTTTCCTTGAATTCTTTATTCCTTTCTGATGCTACCATCCACTATCTAGGGTTCTTTCTTTTAGGTCCAAGGAATTCCTTTTAATTTTATTTGTAGGGCCAGGCTAGTGGTAATAAAGTCTCCTTTTTTTTTTTTACCTAGAATATCTTATCTTTCCCTCATTTTTGAAAGTCAGTCTCACCAGATATGTAAATCTTGGTTGGTAATTGTTTTCTCTTATTACTTTAAATATTTCATCCTACTGACTTCTTTTTCCATGTTTTCTGATAAGAAATCACCATCTAATTTTATTAGGGAACTTTGCACATAACACATTGCTCTTCTAGTAAATTTCAGATCTTTCTCCTGGTCATTTGTCTTGAACAGTTTGAATATTTTGTGACTGAGTGTGTTTCTTTATTTTAATGAAAGTTGTGGGATTACAAGGAAAACACACATAAAATACAGAATTTCCATATACAATCAACACCTGCATTGGTGTGGAACATTTAATACAATTGATGATATCATTTTTTATAATTGTACTCTTAACTAAAGTCCATGATTTAACTTTGGGTTCACTATTTGCGTAGGGTAATTACATGGATTTTGAAAAAATTATTCTGCTACAATATTTACAATCTAACATTTATCCCTTTTAATCATATTCAAATATATATTTCAGGGCTGTTAAATGCATTCACAATGTTGTGCTACCATCACTACTACCCATTACTAAAATATTTCCATCATTCCAAATAGGATCCCTGTACATTTTAAGCCTTACCTTCCCATTCCCTATCCCAACTCTGTCCCTTGGTAATCTATATTCTTGATTCTGACTCTATGAGTTTGCTCATTCTAATTTTTTTTTTTCAGGTTCTTCTTTTTTTATTTTAAAAGAAGCTTTAGATTACATGAATATTGCATGGAAAATATAGGGGACTCCCATATTCCCCATGCACTCCCCCTCAAACATTTTCCTACATTAACAATATCTTTCATTAGTGTGTACATTTGTGACAACTGATGAACACATATTGAAGCATTGCTACTAACCATGGACTATAGTTTACATTATAGTTTACACTTTGTCCTACACAATTTTATATGTTATGACAAAATGTATAATGGCCTGTATCCATCATTGCAATGTCATACAGGATAATGCAATGAACCGAAAATTCCACAATGTTACACCTATTCATCCCTCTCTCTCTCTTCAGAACCACTGGTGACCACTGCCTTTATATCAATGATAAAAGTTCTTCCATTGATAGAATAATAATAGATCTATGATAGAAAAATAGTAAGTCTACTTTAGTCCATAGCTCATCCTACAGTCTTGAGGATTTTGGAATGGTAGTGCCCACCCTGTTTCTAATTGAGAAGGGGCAGATGGATGACAGTGTCTTGCTTGCAATTTCATTCACTCTCTGTTCCTTGGGGTGGTAGCTGTCCATCATCATCTCCTTGTTTGTTGTCCTGGGTGAGTACTATGAACTGGAAAGTAGGTTTTGCAACTCTCCTGAGATTCAGGGTTCAACTGACACATGAACAGACCAAAGACTTAAATCTCTGGGACATATATTTACCAAATATACTGTTAATTATAGGTTCAAGTAAAAGGGGCAGAAAAGCCACATGTAGTAGAACTATAAATGAGTCTAACTCTGTTATACTGAGGAGCATAGATTCCAAAGTAAGGCCCACTGACAGGATGCTGAAACCTGAGTTTGTCTGCTCTGCTGATAGTGTCTAGATGTCTTTAGAGCCCTCAGGAGCCCTGCTGTTTGAGTCACTCTTTACTGTGGCAGTCAGTGAGATCCTGCTGAGACATCCATTTAATTGTAACCTCTGGAATGACCTCCTGACTCACTTTGAAATCTCTTAGCCATAAAAACTCATTTTATTTAATATTTACCGCTCTTTGTCAAAGTCTTTTTTCAGATATATTGCTGGTTGGAGCTTCATAATAATCCCTTGGTGCCAGGGAGGCTCATC
>JAQZBX010023156.1:0-31044 GCA_029593785.1 Cabassous unicinctus | reverse complement strand
ATAAAATAAAAATAATAAAAAGATACAAAAAAATAAAATAAAATATAAAAATATATAAAAATTTAAAATAAAAAGATACAAAAAATAGAAGACAAAATTTAAAAATATGTAAAAATTTAAAATAAAAAGATACAAAAAAATAGAAAATAAAATTTGAAAATATATTAAAAAATTTTTTAAATTTGCATTGTGTATTTCAATCCTGTAAGATCTGTTATCTTTCATGGACAGTGACAGTTTCTTCTGTATGTTCCCCCAGTGTCTTATGATGTTTCACTTTATTTTCAAAGAAGCTTTAGGTAACAGAAAAGTCACATAGAAAATATAGGGGATTCTCATATCCCCATTCCCTCCCCCTCTCACTTGTTCCCTTATTAATAAAATCTTACATGAGTATTGTACATTTGTTACAATTGATGAACAAATATTGAAACATTACCATTAACCATGATCAAAGGCTTACCTTATTTTTCACATTCTGTACCATACACTTTTATAAGATCTAACAAAACGCATAATGGCCTGTAACGGTCATTGCAATTTGATGCAGAAAAATCCCAATGCCCTAAATATGCCCCATGCTCCATCCATTCTTCTCTCTCCCTCCCTTCAGAACCCATGGTAACCACTAGGTTGTGATTTTTGAAGAATAAGTTTCATAGTTACATGCATTAATATTGAGGGCTTTACATATTGGTCAGTCCTCTTTTTTTTAGGCACTGCCTATGTTCTCTAGAGACTCTTGTCCCTCTATTTGAGAATCTAACAGGACTCACCAGGATGGGAGTTTAAAATTTTCTTGTTTATTTTGTAAGTTTCCACCCACTAAGATAACACCCAATAACAAGATGAACACTTTCATACTACATATAAGCTTGCCCTAGGTGCACTCTTTCCCACATGTCCCCCTACCCTCGATGTCCTGCATCAATAACCCTCTCCTGTCATATTTGCTAAAAGAACATTACCACCTTGCATTTTTAACCAAAGACCTAGAAGTCTCCAGAGTTCACCTGTTCTTCCTCCAGCCACCTCCATAGTTCCTTGGATAGTCCAACTCAACTTCCACCACTCTGCTCACCCTCACATTTCAGCACTGTTGACCCCACTCACATCCCTGCACCACTATCATCCCCAGCTACTGCCCAACTACCTTCTTCCACCTTACCATTGTTTTTGCCCATATTGAGCATCAGCTCACCACACTCTGTTCCCTTTCTGTCTCCTGATAACCTATCTTCCATACTCTTGTGCTGTGAATCTGCTCATTTATGCTTAGGTCATATCAGTGAGGTCATGCAATATTTGTCCTTTAGTGACTGACTTACTGACTTACTTCACTCAATATAAGGTCTTCAAGATTCATTCATATCCACCCTTGTGACAATACTTCATTCCTTCTTGCAGCTGAGTGATATTTGATTGTGTGCATATACCATAATTTCCTAATCCATTCATCTGTTGATGAGCACTTCGGTTGCTCCCAACTTTTGGCAATAGTGAATAATGCTGCTATGAACATTGTTGTGCATATATCTGTTCATGTCCCTGTTTTCAATTCTTCTGGGTATCTACTCAGCAGTGGGATTGCTGGCTCATATGGCATTCTATAGTTAGCTTCCTGAGGAAATGTCAAACCATCCTCCACAATGGCTGCACCATTCTGCATCCCCACCAGAACGTTCCCTTTCCTCCACATTCTCTCCAACACTTGTAGTTCTCAGTTTTTTTTTTTTTTTTTTTTTTTGGTATCCACCAGGCTAATAGGCAAAAGATGATATTTCATTGTAGTTTTGATTTGCATTTTCCTAATAGTGATGTTGAGCATCTTTTCTTCTGCTTTTTATCCATTTGTATTTCCTCTTTGGAAAGTGTCTATTGAAATCTCTTGCACATTTTTTAAGTGGGTTTCTTGTCTTTTTATTTTCAATATGTAGGATTTCTTTATATATGCTGGATATTAGGCCCCATTGGATAAATGGTTACCAAATATTTTCTTCCATTGAGTAAGTTGTCTTTTCACTTTCTTGACAACTTCCTTTGAAGTGCAAAAGTTTTAAATTTTGAGGAAGTCTCATTTATCTATTTTTCTTCTGTGGCTCACACTTTGAGTGTAAAGTTTATGAAACCATTTCTTATTTAAAAATCTTGTAGATGCTTCCCTATATTATCTTCATGGAGCCTTAGGGTCTTGGCTCTTATAGTTAGATCTTTGATCCCTCTTGAATTAATTTTTCTGTAGGGCATGAGATGGTGCTCTCTCTCATTCTTTTGGATATGGGTATCCAGTTCTCCCAGCAAAATTTGTTGAAAAGGCCATTCTGACCCAATTGAGGGCTTGGTGTCTTTGCTGAATATCGGTTAAACATATTTGCAAAAATCTATATCAGAACACTCAATTTGGTTCCATTGGTCAGTATTTCTATCTTTGTGCCAATACTATGCAATTTTGACCACTGTAGCTTTGTAAAATGCTATAGTCAGGCAGCATGATTCCTCCCTTTTTTTTTCACAATGTTTTTGACTTTCAGGGCCTTTACCCTTTCAAATAAATTTCATAATTAGTTTTCCCAGTTCAGTAAAAAAAATGCTGGTGTAATTTTTATTGGGATTGCATTAAATATGTAAATCACTTTGGGTACAGCAGACATCTTAATGATATTTAATCTTTCAATCCACGAACATGGAATATTCTTCCATTTGCTTAGGTCTTCTTTGATTTCCTATAACAATGTTGTGTAGTTTTCTGAGTAGAAGACCTTTACATCTTTCGGTAAGTTTATTCCTAGATATTTTAATATTTTAGTTGCTATTGTTAATGGATTTTTTTTTCTTAATTTCTTCCTCAGATCACTCATTATTAGTTTACACAAATGTTATTGACTTTTTTGCATGTTAGGCTTATATGCTGCCACTTTATTGAACTTGTTTATCAGCTCTAGAAGCTTTGTTGTAGATTTTTCAGGGCTTTCTATGTATAGGATCCTGTCATCTGCAAATAGTGAAATTTTTACTCCTTCCTTTCCAATCTGGATGCCTTTTATATCTTTTTCTTGCCTAAGTGCTCAAGCAAGTGCTTCTAACACAATAGTAAATAAGATTAGTGACAGTGGGCCTTCTTGTATTGTTCCAGATTTTAGAAGAAAGTCTTTAGCATTTTACCATTGGATATGATGTTAGTTGTGGGTTTTTCATATATACCCTTTATCTTGTTGACAAAGTTTCTTTCTATACTTATCTTTTGAAGTGCTTTTTTTTAATCAAGAAAGGATGCTGTTTATTTTCTCAAATGCTTTTTCTGCATCAATAGAGATGATCATAATTTTTTTCTTTCAATCTGTTAATGTGGAATATCACATTGATTTTCTTGTGTTGAATCATCCTTCCATACCAGGGAAGAAACCCACTTGCTCATGGTGTATGATTCATTTGATGTGTTGTTGAATATGATTAGCAAGTATTTTCTTGAGGATTTATCATCCAGGTTCATTAGAGGGATTGGGCTGTAATTTTCTTTTCTTTTGGTGTCTTTATGTGGCTTTGGTATAAGGGTGATGTTGGCATTATAGAATAAGTTAGGCAATATTCCCTCCACTTCTACTTTTTGGAAGAATTTAAGAAGAACTGGTATTATTTCTTTCTGGAATGATTGGTAGAGTTCACCTGTGAAGCCATCTGGTTCTTGGCTCTTCTTACTTGGGAGGTTTCCAATGACTAGCTCAATCTCATTACTTGTGATTTGTCTGTTGTTCATTAATTTCTTCTTTTGTCAATGTAGGCTACTTGTGTGTTTCTAGAAATTTGTCCATTTCGTCTAAGTTATCCATCTTGTTGGTATACAGTTTTTGAAAGTATGCTCTTATAATACTCTTTATTTCTGTGAGATCTGTGGCAACATCCTCTCCCTTGGTTTTTCTTTTTTTATATATATTTGCATCTTCTCTCTTTTTTTCTGTTAATCTAGCTAAGGGTTTGTAAAATTTGCAAATATAGCCAATAAACCACAGCTAATCCAGACTCTTTCAACTTTTAAAAACATTTTTTATGAGAAATGTCAGGTTTTCCCTTGCCCTTAGTAGTTTGTTTAGATAGTCTGCATCCACTAGAAAACCACAAACATGCCACTATACACTATACTCTGAAATGTTATCAAAAGGGAGTGGAGTTTTAGATAATCACACTTAAAACAAAGCATCAAAATGTACTTTTATAACATATACCTTTTCACAAATTAAATCTTCATTTCCCTTGCATATTCATTCCTAATAGCCTTAGTATTCTCAATATGAAGAGAGAATGCCTGCTTCTGGCATATATTCAGCTCAGTATCTTTTCATGGTGTATTTTGCATGGATATATTTTGATAATTAAAGTTTCAATGGGTGACTTCTTATATTTATGAACTACATTATCATTTTATGCACATTTTAATTTACAACCTGAATTAGTAGCTTGTATTATTGTCATTAAGAATAATAGAAAAATAGTACTAGCAATTATAAACGGCATGAGTTGATGTAAGCATTTTTGTTAGCCCTGAAGCAGTTCTGATAGCTTTATTGTCTTAATCAAGTTAGTCAACTCTCTTTATTGCTATTTGGAGGTGGTAGTTTTGAACACATGCTGAGTGTTAGTTCACTGTTGCCAAATTAAAAATGATAATTCTCATGTGTGAAATAACTGTATGGACTAATGACCAAATATTTTTATAATTTGAGCCACTATTGCAGCAGGTGGCCAAACAATTAGACCACATTACATAATATATGCTTAATGTAAAGAAAAAAAAATAAAGATATCTGTAATACAATCAGAACAAAGGCAATAGAAAGAGGATAAAAATATTATATATATTTCAATAATTAAAACATACAGAAGATTTAATATTTTGATTGCAGATAGTAAAAATAAACTCACTTACCCTAACTGCTTAATACCCCAAGTATTTCATGGAATTAATATTTATTGTACCTGCTTGGGAAAAAAATGAAAATGTGATTAAAGAACTGATATTATCAGAGCTCTTGACCTTGTGGAATTGAGAGTCTTATTTTGGGAGATTTACCTGTAGTAAATGCATCATTCAGGAAGGAAAAGCCTGAAAATTGGAAATGATTAAGGGAAATAAATTTCTGGAAAGAGTGCATTGGGAGATAGGTCAAGTATGGATGATGAAATATCTGAAATATAAAATTTGACTTTGAAGTTTATCTTAAGGGCAAAGAAGAGTCACACAATAAGCTTTGTATTAGATAGGGAAATTATTCTTGTGGCAATACAAAGGTTGTATTTGAGGGAGTTAAGTGGATTGATTAGGAATCTTTTGTTATAACCCATGTGGGATTTCACTATAGGTAATGATATAGAAACAGCTGTAAATGGATATCAAAGACCAGTTAGAACTAATTTATAGAAGTAACATGTACATAATTTTGTGATGTTAAACAAGGGCATGAGAGAAAAATAAAGGCCAAGGTAGTCTCCCAGATATTTGCTTGCTATGTAGGAGAATGGAGCTTTCAGTACATGAAAGAGTACTACAGAAGTAGAAGCAGTTATTGAAGATAAGAAAAATCAGTGTAACAGAATCTCGCAAGTCAGAGAGTTATCTAAATACCAACATCTTTGGTATCATCTGGGATTTTATCACAAATGCACAACCTCAGCTCCTCCAAGATCTGTTAAACCCAAATCTCCATTTTAACAGCATCTCTAGATAATTTGAATGCACTTGTATGAGTTGTAATATGTTAAATCTGAGATCCCTTTATTACTTGAGGAAAAATAAATCACAAGGTAAGTGTAGAAATCAGAAATATAAATATGAATGTTAGTAGAGAGCCACTGAATGAAAATATAAATTTGAGAATCAGAAGACATAGTCATGGAAGAAGATAAAATTTTCTGAGTAAAATGTGCAGAAAAAGGAATTGGTGGGATTTGGGGAAAAATCAACATTCTAAAAGATGTTGCAACAAAAGACAATGAAGGCAGCTGAAAAGAAAAAGCCTGTAAAAGGAAATCATGATGAGAATTATGTCATAGCATTCATTGGGGAGGAAATCTTAATAAAACATTCAACTTTTCACTGAGAGGGTCTGAAAAATGTCCATTGAATTTGGCAAAAGTGGGATATTGGTAACCAATTCAGATCATAACAGGTGGCATGGATGGCATATAAGAAAGAGTAGACAGCAGATACAGAATAACTGCAAAAAACCTGTGGCTTTTAAGCCACAAGAGGAAAGATAGTGATTAGAGTGTGGTAAGCAGCCTCTAAGATGATAAAAATGTAGCCTTACCCTTGTGTAATCCTCTCACCTTATTGGCTGGATTTAATGTCTTTTAATTAATAGAATATGGCTGAAAGGATGGGATATCAATTTTGATATTAGATTTCAAAAAGATGGTGGCCTCCATCTTGGGTGTCCTTTCCTCTTTGCTGGTTAACTCTATGGCATTCTACCTGCCACTTTGTGTGCTGCCCTATAGAGAGGAGAAGGTGGAAAGAAATAGCCAACAATGATCTGAGGCCTGTTAACATTTAAGTATGTGAGCTTGGAAACAGATGCTCCCCCAGTAGAGCCTTAAGATGACTACAACCCAAGCCAACAGCTTAACTGAAGACTATTGAGAGACAGAGCCAGTACCACCCTGCTAAGTTATACCTGGATTCCTGACCCATAGACACTATGAGTAATAAATATTTATTTCTTTTTGTTTTTAAGTCAATATTTTATGCAGCAATAAATAACTAATAGAGATTTGGGAACCTTGAATTGGGGTGCTGCTGTAACCTTACAGTGTAAGTGGTGACAGTGGCTTTGTAACCAGGCAGTAGACATGGAGAAGCATCTTAGTGATAGCTTAAAGTACCTTGAATACACTATACATAGAATATTATACTTTAAGAAGACTGCAATGAGTGAGGAAAATATTACTGAAAACTGAAAGGAAGTGGATTGTGGGAGAAATTTAAGTAATGATTTTATTTGCAATTATGTGGAAAGCAGAAAAATGTGTCTAATGATCTAGGTGACATACCTAAGGAGATTTCAAATCACAGTTTGATATTCTGCCTTTAAATTATCAATTATTGCACTATTACCTGTTATTTAAATTTAAGCATTAAATTTTTCCGTTGAAATTGCCATACAGTTTTAGATATATCTTTTACTAATTTCTAAATATTCAATCATACAGGTTTATCCTAATTTATTTAATTATTCCTCTCTTTTATCAGAAATTTAAATGGTTTATAGACTTGTATATATTACCTGCAAGAGTTTAAAGAAATCAGAATATATTTTTTGTTTTATTTTAACTCTTGTAGGTAATATAATAAGCATCCTATTTAACACACTTTTGCATGTTAATTATTTTGTTACGTTAAACACTTTCTATGTTAAAGACTGAAGATACGATATCCTTTGCCAAATTGCTATTTTAAAAGTCTTTGTGTATCTGTGTCTGTGTCTTTTCTTATTTTTCTATATAATAAGCTTTATTTACAGGGAAGTTTTTGATCGCATAAAATTCACATCAAATATATGGGGGTTCCCATATATCTCACTCTCTCCCCTTCCCACATTTTACTAAAATCTTACATTATTGTGAAACATATCTTAGAATTGATGAACAAATATTGAAGTATTACTACTAACCAAGATATATAGATTATATTATGGATTAAACTTTTCACTGTTCAGTTTTATAGGGTTTGTAAAAATGTATAAGAACTATATCTGCCATTGAAATATCATGCAGAACAATTCTAATGCTCTAAAAATTCTCTATGTTCCACCTATTCTTTCCCTCTCCTCCCCTCAGAAACTCTGGTAACCACTAACTTTATGTCAATGTTACAAGTATTTCTGTTATTACATCAATAATAATAAGTCTACTTTGCACCGGGTTGCATTCCCCCTTATGTTTGTTCATTACTCAATCTTGAGGATTTAAGGATGGTGATGCCCACCTAGTTTCAGATTGAGAGGGAGCCTAGATCTTATAAGGTAGATGAACAAACTGTTTTTCTTGCAGTTGTAGATAATCTTTGTTTTCTGGGATGAGGGTTGCCCATAATCATCATTTTGTTAGTTGTCCTGGACAAACCTGATGAACTGGAGAGCAGGAGCTGACTGCAACTCTGCTGGAATTCAGGGCTCAGCTGACATATGAACAGACTGACAATTTGAGTCTCTAAGACGCATACTCAATGGGTATAGTGCTAATTGTAGGTTCAAATAAAGAGAGTAGAAGAATCATGTGTAGGGAAATTATAAAGGAGTCTAAATATTACATTGGGGAAATAGCTTATCATATATTCCAAGGTAAGGACCAATGATGGGGATGCTGATTTCACGGGGTTGTGTGCCTTGACTACAGTGTCCATATATCTCTAGACCCCTCAGGAGCACCCTTGTTTGGGTTTTGTGTACTGTGGCAGTTAGTGTGATCTGCCTGAGATGTGCATAAGCATAACCTCTGAAACACCCTCCCAATACACTTTGAAATCTCTTAGCCATAAAAACTCTTTTGTATTTAATGTTTTCCTTTTTCATCAAAGTCTTTTTACAAATGCATCATTGGTTGGTGCTTGGTATTTATCCTTCAGTGCCCGGGAGGCTCATCCCTGGGAGTCATGTCCCACATGGTGGTGGAGGCAGGTAGTGAAATTATTTGTTGTGTTTTGTTTAGAGAGAGGCAACATTTGAGTAACAAGGAGGTTTTCAGGAAGTTACTCTTAAGCAAAAGTTATTATTAGGCTAAGTTTCAATTTTACAAGAATAAGACTCATAAGTACAGGCATTAATATAGTAGATTTGGCATATTTCTCTGTTTTCCTTTTATTGGACACTGCCTGTATGCTGTAGCAATTCATGCCAATCTATTTGAGATATAACAGGATTCCCCAGGATGGGATTTTATTATTTTGTTGTTTATATTGTGGGTCTATACCCACTGTGATAACACACTATGACAACATGAACTTGTTCATATTACATAGAGGCATGCTCTAGGTGTACCCTTGCCTAAACATACCACCTGGATTGACACCTTGCACCAATGACCCTCTTCTGCCATAGATACCAAAAGAATAGGTCCACAATTGTATTCTCAGCCACAGATTTCACCTGCCTCTTCCAACAGCCCACCCCACAGTTCCATGGTGTATTAGTCACAGTTCTCTAAGGAAACAGAAATAACAGGAAATATCCGTAAATAGTATGAGGTTTTATAAGAGTCTCTCATGTTACCAAGGGGATGCACAACTCCAGGTTCCCCAGGCAGGCTCTGATGAAAGTCCAATGAAGCTCCTTGATGAGTTTCTGGGAGATGTTGGCTGTCCAAAGACGAGCTGGGAAATTCTCTCTGAATCCTGAAATCACTTCCCCTTTTATGGCATTCAACTGATTGGATAAAGTGTCACTCATTGCTTAGGGCAATCTCCCTAGTTGATGTAGATGTAAACAGCCATCTGTGCAGTAAACTCACTGATGATTAATGTCTATAAATGTCTTTGTATTGCAATTAACCCAGTGCTTGCTTGACCAAACAACTGAGCACAATTACCTGCCCGAGTTGACACATTAGCCTAATCATCACAGTCCACCCCTTGTCAACTCGGCAATGATACACATTACCTTAAACCATATTTAGTCTCTAAGTGAAAACAATAACAGAAATGCATATATATATATATTTCTGCCTACAATGTGCAACTCTCCTGCATACAATGGGAAATGTATTAATTCCCTACAGAATAGGATATAAGTCCTTGGGTAATATTAATTCTTAAACTTGACATCCTTAAATATTATGACATGAAACTAATACAACTTATCATATGACAAGGGAAAAGGTTGGGAAAGAAAACAAAGAAATTCATTTTGTGTGCTATACAATCATAATCATAACAAAATAAGGAAGAAAGATTCACGACAACTACAGTCCTCATTTCCATAATTGGTCACATGGTTGAAGTTCATATTTATCACTACCTTCTTCCATTACCCATTCCATGTTCCCATTACCCTCAGCAAGATCTCAGAGGGTCATGGTTCTTTGCCTGGTAGGGTGACCCAAACTTTTATTCCTGAACATTTTGGGCCATTGTTAGTCCTGCTGGGATTGGGATGTTGCAATTTTCCTTTGACTTTAATCACAAGGCATGGCAGTACTAGGAGACGCCCTAGAGGATCTCCTGTATTCCAGGCAAACACTTCTTTACCCTCATTATGTAGATGCTGTCCTATTTCCACTTGATAGTCAGGATCAATCACTCCAACCAGTACAGTAATTACTATCTTTGCCTGTTGATTCAGAGGAAAGAGGAGCCCAAAGTGGTCAGGTGGCAGTCTTAACTTTCAGTTCAATGGAATCATTGTTGTTTTCCCTGGTGGCAGCACTCCTCTTTTTAGGACTAAGAGCTATAGACAAGCAGAGCTTAAAGTGGCAGGGACAGGCTCTTCTTAGTGGGTCACAAGGGGTAATAGTGAGTGGTGCCACTCCCATTTCTACTCCTTGAGTCCTGGACCCATGAATTCTGGCTATGGGAGAAAAAACACAATAGAGTGGAAGCTGATTTAGAGCATACCCAGCCTCCTGGGGAACAGTGCCATAGCCCTGCAAGGTATTGCCACCTAGTTGGTGCCATACTTGAGTCTTCAAAAGGCCATTCCATTGTTCTGTCATTCAGTTGCTTCAGGGTGATGAGGAATATGGTAAGACCAGTGATTTCCATGGGCATGTGCTCATTCCCATGCATTATTTGCTGAGAAATGGGTTCCTTGATCAGAAGCAATGCACTATGGAATGCCATGGCAGTCGATAAGACATTTGGTAAGTCTGAGGATGGTAGTTTTGGAAGAAGCATTGCGTGCAGGAAATGCAAACCCATACCCGATGTATGTTTCTATTCCAGTTAAAACAAATCACTGCCCTTCCATGGTGGAATTGGTCCAATGTAGTCAACCTGCCAACAGGTAGCAGGCTGCTCACCTCGGAGAATGGTGCCATATCGGGGACTGAGTGTGGGTCTCTGCTGCCGGCAGATTGGGCACTCAGATGTGGCTTGTAAAGAGGTCAGCCTTGGTGAGGGGAAGTCCATGTTGCTGAGCCCACACACAACCTCCATTCCTACCTCCATGGCCACTTTGTCAATGAGCCCATTGGGCAATGACAGGAGTGGCTGGGGAAAAGAGGTTGATTATTAAAATATTCCTCTGCTGAAGTCACCCTCTGGTAAGCATTTACATGACACAAATATTTTCTTGTTTTTTGCCCACTCAGAGAGGTCTATCCACATACCTCCTCCCCAGACCTCTTTGTCACCAATTTTCTAATCATGTTCCTTCCAAGTCCCTACCATCCAGCCAAACCATTGGCAACAGCCCAAGAATCAGTATACAAACACACCTCTAACCATTTCTTCTTCCAAGCAAAATGAACAACCAGGTGCACTTATTGAAGTTTCGCCCACTGGGAGGATTTGTCCTCACCACTATCCTTCAAGGATGTCCCTGAAAAAGGCTGCAGTGCTGCACTTGTCCACTTTCGGGTGGTACCTGCATAGCATCCAGAACCATTGTAAACCAGACCTGAATTTTCTCTTCCTCAGTCAACTGAGTGTAAGGGACTCTCCAAGAGGCCAAAGCTGTGGGCTGGGATAGAGAAGGTAACATGGCAGGGGTGGTCACCATGGGCATTTGGACTACTTCTTCATGTAACTTACTTGTGCCTTCAGGGCTCGCTCAAGCCCTATCTCTTATATACCACTTCCACTTTATTATGCAATGCTGTTCTGCATTGCCAACTTTAAGATTTGATGGGTCAGAGAATACCCAGCTCATGAGAGACATCTCAAGTCTTGTGGTAACTTGATGGCCCATGGTTAAGTGTTCAGTCCCTACTAAGGCCCAGTAGCAGGCCAAAAGCTGTTTATTAAAAAGAGAGTAGTGATCTGCTCAGCATGACAGGATTTTGCTCCAAAATCCTAAGGTTCTGCATTGTGATTCTCCTGTAGGGGCCTGCCAAAGTCTCCAGACAGCATCTCTATTTGCCACTGAAACTTCCAGCAATATTGAATCTGTTGGATCATAAGACCCAAGAGGCAGTGCATCTGGCGCAGCAGCCTGGACATGTCGCAGAGCCTCCTTTTGTTCTGGTCACCAATCAAAGCTAGCAGCTCTTCTGGTTATTCAATAAATGGGCTGGAGTAGCACATCCAAAGGAGGAATGTGTTGTCTTCAACATCTGAACAGACCAACTAAGTGTTGTGCCTCTTTTTTGGTTATGGGGGATCCAGATGCAACAGCATATCCTTCACTTTAGAAAGGATATCTCGACATACCCCACACTAATGGACACCTAGAAATTTCACTGAGGTGGAGGGCCCCTGTATTTTTGTTGGATTTATCTCCCATCCTCTCTCACACAAATGTCTTACCAATAAGTGTAGAGTCTTTGCGACTTCTTGCTTACTAGTTCCTATCAACATGATATCATTAATAAAATAGACTAGTGTGATGTCTTGTGGGAACCATAGATGATCAAGGTCCCTGCAGACAATATTATGACATAGAGATGGGGAGTTGATATACTGCTGAGGCAGGACTGTAAAGGTATACTGCTGGCCTTACCATCTGAAAGTACAGTTTCTGGTGGTCCTTACTAATGCCAATTGAGAAAAAAGCATTTGCCATACAATTGCTGCATACCAGGTAGTAGGGGATGTGTTGATTTGCTCAAGTAAAGATATTACATCTGGGACAGCAGCTGCAATTGAATTCACCACCTGGTTAAGTTTATGATAATCTACTGTCATCCTCCAAGATCCATCTGATTTCTGCACAGACCAAATAGGAGAGTTGAATGAGGACATGGTGGGAATCACCCCCCTGCATCCTTCAAATCTTTGATGGTGGCACTAATCTCTTCTTTGCCTCCAGGAATCCAGCACTGCTTTTGATTTACTATTTTGCTAGGTAGAGGCTGTTCTAGTGGCTTCCACTTGGCCTTTCCAACCATAACAGCCCTACTCCACAATTCAGGGATCCAATGTGGGGATTCTGACAGTTACCAAGTAAATTTATTCCAATTATGCATTCTGGAACTGGGGAAATAATCACAGAAAGAGTCCAGGGACACATTGGACCCCTGCGAGAGGGACCTGAACTAAAACTCCATCAATCACCTGACCTCCATAAGCTGCTACTCTGACTGGTGGACCAGAGTGAGGTTTTGGGTCTCCTGGAATTAATGTGACTTCTGAGCCAATGTCTAATATTCCCCCAAATGTCTGATCATTTACTTTTCCCAATGCACAGTTACTCTGGTAAAAGGCCGTAGGTCTCCTTGGGGAAAGGTGGGAGAAAGATAACAATAAAAATTTTGGCAGTTTAACACGATCCTTCCCCAAGGGGACCTGGCCTTCTCATTCAAAGGGCTTAGAGAAGTCTGTAAACTGTCTTAAGTCTGGGAATTGATTAAGAGACCATGATTCTCTGAGTCTGTAATTTGAGTTAGGATTTTGTTCACTCGACCTAGAGCTCTTCTGCTTATACAGATCCAGAAGAAATTTAGTAGGTGCCCATCTATTTCACTCCTAGGTACCCCATGATCTATTAGCTAATGCCATAACTCTATGAGACTCACACTATTTTGAGTGCTGCTTTGAGTCTTCCTTACATTGGGATAACCATGCCTACCTTGTCTTTGGTGATTAACTACTGATACTTGACTTTTACCAGACTGAGATCCAGTCAACCCATTATGTTTAAGGATTCTAATTCCATTACAGCCCTCCCTACAGTAATATTTGAACTACAGAGAAGAGTAACCACAGAGCTCTTCAGGGAAGATGGAGTTAATCTTACAAATTTATTCCTCACAGTCCTTGTTAAAGGTGTGTCCTCTGGACATTCTTGGGGTGGGTGGGCAGGTCTCAAATGGTAAATCTATCCTAGCAGTCCAATATCACTCAGTCTTTGAATTACCACTTCTACTGTATACCAGGACAAATCAGACATCTCAACCTCACACATGCTAGGCCATCTTTTGTTTCATGTTTTAGTCAGCCACCCAAACAAACTGTTAGAGCCCTTCCTAACCCCTCAAGCTACAGCCGTGAATCCAAAATTTCTGCTTAGTGGGCCCATATCAATAAATTCAGCTTGATCCAACTTTATATGCCTTCTATATTGTCACATACCTTAGTATTCATTCCCACACATATTCCCCTGATTTCTGTTAATATAATTTGGAGAACTCATGCAGTTCTTTCAGAGTGTAGTATACTTCCTCATTGGTCACATTTTTTATTTCATCCTTGGGGGCTTGTTGTGATTTTAGTCTAGTAATAGGTCTGGAGGTGAAAATCTGTGGTGCGGGTGGGTGAGGAGAAGGATTAAAAATGTCTTTCAAGCTACTGACCTCAGGGCATTTCTTTGCACTTTCCTATGGTGAGACAGGATTTTTCTCTTCAGGCAGGGTTTGGAAGGTAGATTCTTCAAGGCAGGCCAGAGGCTGGGCAGTTCAGGCTTCAGTTTGGCTAGTACCCATCTCAGGGCTGGAAGGAGGTCTGGACTCTCTGGAGCAAGCTGGAGGCTGGGTGATACAAAGTTGACAAGGTGTTGTTTCCACAGGGCAGGACATGGCAGGTTTATCTGGTAAAATCTCTGCAGAATTTAGGGTTCCAATGTCCCCACCAATATTATCATCATCCCATATATCTCCTTTCTAATCCTCTGGGTTCCACTCCTTTCCAATCAATGCCTTCACTTTAACTGCAGGCACTTTGCATGGTTGAGATTTTAGTTTCCTTTGTAACTCTGCTATTCATACGATGAGAGTCTGAGTTTAGTTCTCAGGTAACGCAAACCTGTGGCTTTAGGAGACAAGATTTTCTTTCAGAGCACACATAGAAACCTTCATATCATTCATGCAGTGTTTAAGTTGCAAATTTGAATCCAATAGCTCATCTCTTTCTTTTGTAACTGTGTCCAGAGTATCTATGAGGAACCAGCCAATATCATTATATGTTCTGACTCCACAAAAATCTGTTAAACTGTTAAAAACACTTTCACCCAGATCCTTGCCTCTTATAAGTGTGGAAGTAAGGTAATTCAATGATGCTATTTTGTATATCTCCATTGCCAGCTCACATCATGGGCTGTTAGTGGCCTCTTCTTTATTGGAAAGGGGGTCATTACTACCATTGAATCTAATTACAATAGAGCGCCAATTGCAAAACTCCCAGAACCACCTCAGACATCTCATGTTTAGGATTCTGTTCCTCAAAAATCACCCCACTTCTGGTACCAAGCTGTATTAGTCACGGTTCTCTAGGGAATGATTCAACAGGAGATATCTGTAAATAGTATGAGGTTTTATAAGAGTTTCTCACATGACTGTGGGGATGCACAAATCCAGGTTCCACAGGCAGGCTGCAAACCAAGGCCTCCAAGGAAAGTCCAGTAAAGGTCCTTGATGAGTTTCTGGGAGATGTTGGCTATCCAAAGACGAGCTTTGAAATTCTCTCTGAATGTTGAAATCACTTTCCCTTTCAAGGCATTCAACTGATTGGATAAAGTGTCACTCGTTGCTGAGGGCAATCTCCCTGGTTGATGTAAATGTAATGAGTCAATGATGCAGTAAATGTCCTTGTATTTCAATAAGCCCAGTGCTTACTTAACTAAACAACTGAGAACAATTACCTGGCGGAGTTGACATATTAGCCTAACCATCACACATGGATAGCCCAACCCAACTTTGCAACTCTACTTACACTTACAATCCAGCACCATCAACCCCACTCACACCACTGCACCATCATCACCCCCATCCACTACCAAACCACCACCTTCCGCCTTATCATAGTTTCTGCAGAGACTGAGCATCAATCACCACTCTCTAACTCCCTTTCTATATCCTGGTGACCAATCTTCTAGCCTTTATCTCTGTGAGTTTGATCAGTATCCTTAGTTCATATTAGTGAGATTATATAGTACTTGTCCTTTAGTGACTGGCTTATTTCAATCAACATAAATTCTTCAAGGTTCACCCTTGTTGCCATATGTGTCAATACTTCATTCCTTAATACAGCTGAGTAATACTCCATCATATGTATATACTGCATTTTGTTTATCATTTCATCCATTGATGGACACTTGGGTTGCTTCTGTTTTTGTCAATTGTGAATAATACCATGATGAATATTGGTGTGCATATAAGCATATATATTGTTCATGTTCCTGCTTTCAATTTTTCTGGATATATTCCTGGTAGCTGGATTGCCAGATCATATGGTAATTATATATTTTGCTTCCTGAGAAGCCACAAAACTGTCCTCCATAGTGGCTGCC
This sequence comes from Cabassous unicinctus, assembly GCA_029593785.1. NCBI lineage: Eukaryota > Metazoa > Chordata > Mammalia > Cingulata > Chlamyphoridae > Cabassous > Cabassous unicinctus. The sequence goes on along the minus strand of JAQZBX010023156.1, from coordinate 14,677 downwards.
CCATTCTGTATTTCCACCCCTAGTGGATGCGTGTCCCTATTCCTCCATATCCTACCCAATACTTGCAGTTTTCTGTTTCGTTTTGTTTTGGTTTTTTTTGTTTGTTTTACAGAAAAGAGTCTAATAGATTTAAGATGTTAACTTACAGTTTTGATTTGCATTTTCCTGATAGCTAGTGCTTAGAGCATCTTTTCATGTGCTTTTTAGTCATTCATATTTCCTCTTTGGAAAAGTGTCTGTTGAATTCTCTTGACCATTTCTTAACTGGGTTGTTGTTTTTATTGTTGAGATGTAAGATTTCTTTATATATGCTGCATATTTTACACATGTATCAGATAAATGGTTCCCAAATATATTCTCACATTGAATAGGCTGCCTTTGTACTTTCTTGACAAACTCATTTGAAGAGCAACAGTTTTTAATTTTGAGGAAGTTTTAACTTTCATTGCTTGCACTTTGGGTGTAGAGTTTATGAAACCATTTCCTACAAGAAGATTTCATACATACTTCCCCACACTATCTTCTAGGAGCTATATGGTCCTGGCTCTTATATTTAGATATTTGCTCCATCTAAGTTTACTTTTGCATGTTTGATTTGGTGATTTTCTTTCATTCTTTTGGAAAAGGATATCCATTTCTTAGCACCATTTTTTGAAGAGACTATTCTGTCCCACCTTAGTGGATTTGGTGGTCTTGTCAAATATCAGTTGGCTATATATATATATGTGGGTTTATATCAGCACTCTCAATTTTGGTTCTTTTGGTCAGTATGTTTGACCACTGTAAGTTTGTATATGCTTTAGAGTCAGGCACTGTCATTCTTCCAATTTGTTATTGTTTTTCAAGATGTTTTTTCCTGTTTGGGACCTCTTACCTAATGAATTTGATAATGGACTTTTTCAGTTCTGTAAAATATGCTGTTGGAACTTTATTGGGATTGCATCAAATATATAAATAACTTTGGGTAGGGCAGATATCTTAATGATATTTAGTCTTCCAATCCATGAACATGGAATATTCTTCTATTTATTCGGGTCTTTTTTGATTTCTTTTAGCAATGCCAAGCAATTTTCTGTGTACATGTTCTTTACATTCTTGGTTAAGTTTATCCCTAGATATTTGTTTTTTTAGTTGCCTTTGCACATGGATTTTTTTTTCTTGTGTTCTTCCTCACATTGCGCATTATTAGTGTACAGAAACACTACCGATTTTTGCATGGTGATCTTATATGCTAACACTTTACTGAACTTGTTTATGAGGTCTAGAAGCTGTGTTGTAGATTTTTGGGGGGACTTTCTACATATAGGATCATGTCATCTGCAAATAGTGAAAGTTTTATTTCTTCTTTTTTCAATTTTGATGGCTTTTATTTCCTTTTCTTGCTTAACTGCTCGAGGAGTACTTCCAATACATTGTTAAATAAGAGATGACAGTGGACATTCTTGTCTTGTTCCACATCTTAGGGCAGGGGTTCTTAACAAGGGGTCTGTGAGCTTAAATTTAAATTAAAAAAAAACCATTATTCTTGTGGGAAAATGTTGATGCAGGTGTTATATATTTATTAAATAATACACAGTATAGTGTGGGCTTAGTAAGGGGTCCAGGGTTTTCACCTCACTGGCAAAGGAGTCTGTGGAATGAACAAATTTAAGAACCTCTCTCTTAGAGGGAAAGCCTTTATGATTTCACCACTGCGAATTATGTTAGCAGTGGGTTTTTAATATGTGGCCCTTATCATGTTGAGGAATTATCCTTCTATTCCTATCTACTGAAGTGCTTTTATCAAGAAAGGATGCTATATTTGCTGAAAGCCTTTTCTGCGTCAATAGAGTTGATCATGTGTTGTTTTTTTACTTTGATCTGTTAATGTGGTGTATTGCATTGATTAATTTTTTTATGTTGAACCACTCTTGGATAACTGGGATAAAATCATTTTGGTCTTGGTGTTTAATTTTTTTGATGTGTTGTTGCTTTTGATTAACAAGTATTTTGTTCACAATTTTTTCATTTAAGTTCATTAGAGAGATTCATCTCTAGTTTTCGGTTCTTGTAGCATCTTTATGTGGCTTTGGTATTAGGGTGATGTTGGTTTCATAGAATGAGTTAGGCAAAATTCCCTTCTCTTAAAGTTTTTGGAAGAGTTTGAGCAGGATTGGCATTAGTTCTTTCTGGAATGATTGGTAGAATTTGCCTGTGAAGCCATCTGATCCTGGGCTTTTCTTGGTTGGGAGATTTTTTATGATTAATTCAATCTCACTACTTATGATGGGTCTGTTGAATTCTTCTATTTCTTTTTTCATCAATGTATGTTGCTCACGTGTTTCTAGAAATTCATCCATTTCATCTCAGTTATCCATCTTGTTGGCATATACTTTTTCAAAATATTCTCTTATGATACTCTTTATTTCAGTGCGGTCAGTAGTGATATCTCCTCTCTCATTTCTGATTTCATTTATTTGCATTTTTTCTCTTTTTTTTTCCTTTGCTATTCTAGCTAAGGGTTTGTTAAGTTTATTAATCTCCTCAAAGAGCCAGCTTTTGGTTTGGTTAATTCTTTCTATGCTTTTTTCCCTCAATTTTATTTAATTCTGCTCTATTCTGTTATTTCCTTCCTTCTGTTTGCTATGGGATTAGTCTGTTGTTCTTTTTACTAGTTACTCCAGGTATGCAGTTAGGTCTTTAATTTTAGCTTTTTCTTTTTTTTTAATGTAGGCATTTAAGGCTATAAATTTCTCTCTCAGCACAGCTTTAACTGCATCCAATAAATTTTGATATGTTGTGTTCTAATTTTCATTTGCTTTGAGGTAGTTACTTATTTCTCTGGTGACCCACTAACTGTTTAAGAAAGTGTTGCTTAATGTCCATATATTTGTGCCTATTCTGGTCCTTTGCCCCTTATTAATTTCCAGCTTCATTCCATTATCGGCAGCGAAATTGCTTTGAATAATTTCAATCTTTCTAAATTTCTTGAATCTTGTTCAGTGACCTAGTATGTTGTCTTTCCTGGGGATTGATCCATAAGCACTCAAGAAGGATGTATATCCTGCTGTTTTGGGATATAATATTATGTATATGTACATTAGGTTTAGTTCCTCTAATGCGTTACTCTCTGTTTCTTTATTTAACCTCTGTTGTAATATTCTGTATAATGGTGATAATGATGTATTGAAGTTCCCCACTATAATAGAAGAATTGTCTGTTTCTCTTAGTTTTGCCAGTATTTGCCTCATGTATTTGGGGGCACCCTGATTATATGCATAAATACTTATGATTGTTCTTTCCTCTTGGTAGATTACTCCCTTTATTAATATATAGTGACCTTCTTTGTCTCTTACAACAGTTTTTCATTTAAAGTCTATTTCATCTGATATTAATAAAGATACTCCTGCCTTTTTTTGGTTACTGTGTGAATGTAAAATCATTTTCCAACCTTTCACTTGCAATCTATTTGTGTTCCTGTGCCTAAGATGAGTTTCTTGCAGACAGCATATAGTTGGGTCATGTTTCCTTATCCATTCTGCCAATCTGTGTTTCTTGATTGGAGAGTTTAATCCATTAAAATTCAATGTTATTACTGTAAATACACTACTTATTTTAGCCATTTTTTCTTTAGGCTTCTATATGTCATATTTCATTTTTTATTTCTCTTTTTACCCTTGTAGTTACTCTTACTAATAGTCTTCTTTTCTATACTCTCCGTCAACCTCCCCTTTCTTGTTTTTTCTCTTTTAGTCTGTAGCACTCCCTTTAGTCTTTCTTAAGGGCAGGATTCTTGTTGACAAATTCTCTCAATTTCTGTTTATTTGTGAATATTTTGAACTCTCCCTCATTTTAGAATGACAGTTTTGTTGGATAAAGAATTCTTGGGGCAATTTTTTATGTCAGCAGCTTCACTATGTCATACCATTGCCTTCTTGCCTCTATGGTTTCAGATGAGAAATGAGCACTTAAATTTATTGAGCTTCCCTTACATATGATGGATCTCTTTTTTCTTGCTTCTTTCAAGATTCTGTTTTGGTCTTGAGCATTTGACAACCTGATAAGTATGTGTATCAGGTAGATCTTCTAATATGTGTATGTTTAATAAAAAACTTACACTCTCCTGCTTTATAATAGTGATTTTTCTCAACTTGGTCATGACCATCATTGAGTATATGTAGACATTCTCTTATGTGGTAACTTAATGATCATTAGTTTTTAGCTAAATAGAAAAAAAATGCTGAAGTGGGAACCATAAGTAAGTGAATTTAGTTTAACTTCAAATATATTGTTACATGGTTTTTAAGCAGAGTATACTCACTCTCTTCATGTCTAATGCTGACCTTGACTTCTACAGGGCAGGCTGTTGAGAATGGAATACAGATGTAAAGTAGGGGAAAATAAGAACAAGCTAGAACCCACAAGTATATGCAGGAACCCACATAGGACGAGAACCCATGTCAGTTCTACTAACTTTAACATTGATGGTTGGGTGTCCATCAATGGAGAAACCTGGACTCTTGAACTCAGAGCTAAACCTAACGTTGATCCAGCAATCAGAGAGTTTGGAAGAGGATCCCATTGAAGGTGGAGAGATGCACATGTGTTTGCTGTCTCACACCAAAAAGGTGAGTTATCATATGACTGACAATAAAATGCCTGCGGACTCTGACCTGCCCTTCCAAGCATTAAAAACTTTAAAAAATGATAATAAAATATGGCTGCTGTTTTTACTTCAACCTTCTATATCTAGTGCAAAAATGTCTCTTGTGGCCTACTCTTAACCAGAAACAGAATACAGGGAAGGGAATACTGGTAAACCTCCTTCAATTTGGCAATGTTGACACATTACAAAGCCATCACCAATATTCTTTGAGAAAACTATTATGTTCTCAAAATTATTCCAATTTTGATTTAGAGCAGCATGTACTTGACATCACATCAGAAATAATTTGAAGGCAGAATCTTTCTAGACTTTTCTTTTTTATAAACTCTCCAATCATATAATTTTCTTGGCCCCCCAAAAATGACAGCAAAGATTTTAAATTTAAAATTTGACTTTATTAAGTTAGGTAATTAAGCCTAATTGGTACAGAGTTTTTGTTTGGGATGATAGAAAAGTTTGGGTAATAGATAGTGGTGCTGGTAACACAACATTGTGAATGTAATTTACAGCACTGAATTGTGTGGTTAAAATGGGAAATTTTAGGTTGCATATATGTTACCAGAATAAAAACTTTAAAAGAAAACAGAACTGAACTACAAATTGAATGCTAATGTAAACTACGGGCTATAGTTAATAATATAATTATAAAAATATTGTTCTATCAATTGTAACAAAGGTACTACTAGGTACTACACTAATAACAAATGTTAACAATGGGGAAAACTGTGCATGTGAGACTAGTTATATGTGAATGCTGTACTTTCTACATAATTTTTCTGTTAACCTACAACTTTCCTAATAAAAAAAGAAGGAAAAATGCTCAAGTTTATTCTCACAGAAACATTACTTTTTCCTTTTCCTTTCACATTTAATCAGTCTTTGCGATAGTTAAAAAAATGAAATAAACATGATGAAATGTGCAACCAGGCTAAACAGATTCGGGAACAAAACAATAGACTATTGGTAAACTTACAACTCTCTGGTGGGAGGAGACGTTCATGACCATAATTGAGAGTAACCTATTAATCATTAAATTTCATGCTGTCTTGGGCAACCATGGTTAATATATTTTATGAAGGAAATGGAGACAATACTTAGTGCTGAGCCTCTTACATAAGGACTTTCAATACAACAAACAATGACTCCAAATTTACATCAAATTCCAAAACATAAATACAGATGTATGTATAAATATACATTTTTTTAAAAATTCCAACTATCAGCATGTTTAATTGGAAAGAGATTTTATTTTATTTTATTTATAAATATATATTTTTATTTTTTTAAAGATACTTAGATTACACAAATGTTACACAAAACTATAGGGATTCCCATATGCCCTGCTCCCCACACCTCCCACACCCTCCCACATAAACAACATCCTTCATTAGTGTGGCACATTCATTGTAATTGATAAATGCATTACCATTGAGCATGGACCATAGTTCACATTGTAGTTTACACTCTCTCCCACACAATTCTGCAAGCTATGGGAAGATATATAATGGCATATATCTGTCATTAAAATGCCATTCAGGACGATTCCCAAGTCCCGACAAAGCCCTGGCATTACAAGTGTCTTTCCCTCTTCCTGCCCCCAGAGCCTCCAACAGACACTGCCTCCACATCAGTGTTGTAATTTCTTCCAGTGTTGTTAATATAAATGCACATATATATTCAAGTACACACATATATGCATGCTTATATGTATAGATACTTGATAGATTAATAGATAATAAATAGGTAGATATAAGTAGATGATAAAATTACAAAGAAAGACTCTGAATTTTATCTATTGCTAATTGCAGTTATATGCTGGAGTCAGCTCATATCAGCATAAAAGAGCCAATTATGCGCATCTTTTCCCAAATCTGCATTAAATAACATCATGTTGTTAGCTGGAAATGAATGATAGTAAGACTATTCCATGAAATTGAGAAACACAAAAATGGGTCTCTGGCAGTGGTAGGAGGGGGGAAACCAGTTCTTAAATATTGACCAGCACATTCAAACCAGTTATATGTATATATGTACACATTCACACACATAATTTTATATTTAACAAACTATTTTAGAACTTTTGCTATACATATGAGACATTTCATTGTTTAAACCACTCCACGGTAAACTATATAATTGGTTCTAAGATGTAAATTTTGCCATGTTTGTGTCTTTAAAGTTCAAAGGTGGCCTATAATTGATAGTATTTTCTAATTTAATTGACTTATTCCCTGCTCCTGGTGTTGTATAAATAATGGTAAGTATTATGATCAGCCGTGTCTTGTATTTGATGTTATACACAGTATGATACATTAGCTTATAATTATTCTATTTGCACTGAAAATTTAGCATGTTTTCATTTTTCACCATTCCAACAATGCTATATTGAAAATATTAGTATGCATATATTTGTGTGAATGTGAGAATATATCTGAAGGATAGATTTTAGCAAATATATTGAAAGAAGTCCAATTACTAGTTCAAGAGTATTTTTGTTTTCAAGAGTATTTTTATTTTCAATCTTGTCAGATAATGTCAATTTATGTCTGAGGAAATATTATCAAATACACTTACAACAGCAGATATTAACATAAAATTTAACTTCTACCCAAAACAACTTATTGTTTTAATGAATATTTATTTATTACTTACTATAATAAGATATGAAAAAGACTGATGAGCAATATAGAATGGAGTTTACATTCTTGTAGGGAGGAGTGGGCAATAATTAAGTTAAACAAATGAGAATACATATCATAAACTGACAAGGAGAGAATTAAAATAAGGTAAACTAATTGAGAGTAAGATGGGGCTTGATGGTGAATGGTGATGTTTACTGACAAGAATGAAACAATGAGCTAAAATAATAAAAAGAATATTTTCTCTTTTGAAGTCCCTAATATTGAAACAGTGTTCAAGTTAAAGAAATAGTAAGAAGGTCAGTGTGAATGGGACATAGTGGGTAAGTATGAGCATACTATAATATGAACAAGATCAGGATAACAAGTTTGAGTTTCATTCTGAAGGTAGTACAGATGTTGGAATGCAGATATAAATTAGGCATTTAAATTATCATTCTTGCTACTAAGCAAAGAAAATGTACCTTGAAACCAAAAGTGGAAAAGAAAACCAATTAGAAAACTATTACAGTGGTCTGGGTGAGAACAGAAGGTAGCTCAGACTAAGGTCATATTGGAGGCAGAGAGAAATGAGTAGCTTGGGATATATTCTATTGGTGGAGTTAAGAAGACTCACTAATAGATGGACTGTGGCGTAAGGAAATCAGATAAGTCAAGTATAACTCCAGAAAGCTTGGTTTGAGTTGGTGAAAAGTAGTGCCATTTATGAATATATGGAAAACTGGGGAATGGCAGATTTAAAAAGAAATATCAAGAGTTTTGCTTGCTCCAAGATATCTTTATACTTTTGAACAGACATTCAAACTGCAGTATCAAATACGTAGTTGAATTTGTGATTTTGCATTTTTTATGGAAAGGTTACGATTGGCGCTATAGAATCATAGCAAGTAGGTAGCATTTAAAGTTATTCCATCTAGAGAAAATATAATAGAACTCAAGATGGAGTCAAGACCAAAAACTAATATTTAGAAGGTAAGCAGATGAGGAAGGGACAAAATAGCAACTAAGGGTGGATGATGAGACAGGGAAAAAAAAGGGAAAGTATGGAATTAGGAAGTTGAGAGAAGAAACATTTGAAGGATGAAGGAGAAAAGGTATCCATCCTGATGGCAGTTAAAAGAAAGTGCTGTGATGCAAGATTATTTGGAAAACATCACAAACAGAACTTGAGGTAGGGAAGAGACAATGCTAAATATGAACAACCATTCAAATAATTTGAGCTGGGAAAGGGAGTGAAAAAATAGATTATAGCTGAAGGGGAAATAAGATCAAACAATATTTTGCCTTAATTGGAGATTCTAGAACATATTTGCATACAGATGGAAAATATAGCACAAAAAAGTGAGATATAAAAGATGAATGACAGGGAATAATTTTTCAGGGCATATATTGAAAAGGCAAGAATGGATGAGGTCCAGAGCTCAGGTAAATAGATGCCTTTTGATAGGACCAGGGCATGAAATTTTAGAAATGGTTCTGAAAGCAGAGGATACATATACAGATGAAGGTAGGTTGAAAGATTTGGTGCTAGGATCATAAGAGACTTCCAGAAGGATAAGCATATGGTCCATTTCCATAATTTCAGTTTTGGAGAAAACTTATAATTTTGCAATCCCCTCCCCAACACACACATTTATAAAATGCTCAATGTGTATATCCTGTTTAGCTTAATTGTTTCAAGAACTGGTATTTGTTCTCAATCATGAATTTTAATGTCATTTCAAATATGTAGCAAAAACAATATCTGTTTAATATTCTAATTTTAAATTTTGTTTGAATAGATAAAGATTTCTTAAACAAATCTGCACTTGGTATTTTCAGTTACAGTAACACTGGGCATGTATGACAGAGGTGTTGAGCTACTTACATTTTCACACGAATGTGAGAATAGAAGCCTGAGGCAATGTGGATAGTAGCTCTTAAAACTTCAAAGGATCTGCAAAGGATTTTTTGCTCTGTCTTGCAATCCTGAATTGGGCTATGCTTGGGGAGCAATTAAAATTAAATAGCCTCTGAACAGCAAAAGGGAAAAGCTCTAGTCCTAAGTATGAACATACTCTAGCACAGTAGCAGTAAAAGACAAGTGTTAAGTAAGAGCAAAATAACAAAGCAGAAAGGAGGGACATGTTATTTTGTATTGATTGTATATTTACTAGAAAACATTTAATTTCAAACATATTTCTTTATTTTTTCTATTATTTTAGAATATAAACATATAGTATGTGCTTATGTATATAGGCATGTGTTTGCATAAATATGTCTGAGTATGTATGTATTTATATGTGATTGTGTGTGTGCATAAAATACTAGTATATGTGAGGGAAATACTTTAACCATCTTTAGTTCATGATTATAATATCAATATATCCTTGGAAACTAACCCTTTAAACAGGTTAAGTGGTTGTTACAGTTGCTAACTTCATCTGAAAGCACTGTAAAGGAATTCCTTAGAATTAGTCAGAAAAGTATAATGTGCCTGTTAAAAATGCAATAAATTCTCAATTCCCTGAGATTACAGACATATATTAGCATGGATGATTTACATGGTTTACAGTGCCCAGATCATCTTTACACACACATACACACTCATTCCTAAATTAAACAATTATGACTTTATTTGGCTTAAGTTGAGTTACAGGAAATAGTCGATATGAAATTTGCAATTAGTCATTCACATTGTTACCCCAAACCACATACATACTCATACACATGCCCACTTGTCCACTTTTCAGGCTACTTCCAATTTCAGCTGGATGGTAAAGGAGAAATTCTGTACCCTAAATAGTAGGCTAGGCCAAACACATGACATCTGGCACTGGACAGATGATATCGGCAGGAGTTTGTTATTCATGTATACTCACAGCTCAGGAAGGAGAACACAAAATGCCTGATAGGGCCACGTGGGGAAGAATCTGCAGGAACTATGATTGGGGAGTAATTCTAGGAGGCAGGCTTTTTAATGACCAGAAGGTGGGGTAGCCATTATTCCTGCGGTGGGGAAGATGTGATTAGCTTGTTTGAATAATTTTGCAGACTGCCATGGAAGTGAAACCCATTAGGTTGAGGGCCCTTTGGGTTGCAGCTGGTTAAATGATAGGGAAGCTGGCAGGATCTTTACCACTGGGAGGGTATATCTGAGCAGAAAAGGTGAACCTATGGCTAGGCCACTGGGGCTCTATTAGGCTCAAAGATGTCAAAGTAGCACGTGGAATTTCAGGGCTTACCCCCACACAACTTACTATTCACAGGACTTGACTATCGGCAGTCTCCATTAGAGGAAATGACTTTCCTCTTCCACTGTCTTCCTCAATATGATGCTACTATTCCCGGGAACTCTTGAACAGGAAGATAACAGTTGAAAATAGCTTTATTGTGAATTTAAGGAACTCTTGAAACTCTATTTAAAACTGCTCAACTTTTCAAGAGAGAGCATTTAAAATTCTTGAAACTCTAGACCTCAAACTTGCTATGTCCACCTACCCTAAACTGTTATATCATGATCTTTACCATATACTATTAAAACCCTCTCACTGAAAGACTCAATTTAAACCAGACCACCAATATCATAAATATTCTGACTATGACATTTCAAATATAAGATGCTACTAAGACTTTATCAAGGGGTCTACACCTGATTGTCTACATAGGAAAGTAGAAAGTGTTAAATTAAGGAAGCATAGAAACTTGAGGTCTGGATGACAGATAAGCAGAAATTTGCACATGGAATGGAAATTTTTCAGAACGTTGGAATTCATCCTTATCAGGAGAAGCTACAATTGAGTAGCAATGTCATTTTAAATCATTAAATTGTTTTATATACAATGATTACAACCGGTCATATCTTATCATATTATTTATTATAGGATTTTTCATTGTTACGGTATTGTCTTTGATATCCTTCTATCTGTGCTACCCTGTCTACTTCTCTTTTCCCATTTCTTATTGCTCTGGGTGAGAGGGTTTGATAGGCCAGGGATTAAGTGGTGGGGATTCACTGACCTGTATAAAATGCTTAGTAAAATACCTGACACATAGCCATCATTCAGTTAATGGGCATTGACATTATTTTACCAATCGTATATATTTTATAGTAGGATTTTTTTCTCATAAAAATCTCCATGTTCATTGTAAAATAAAAGTGGAATGCACAGAAATATACAATGAATAAAAATAATTGTCCCACTTTCCAGTATAAATACTATAAATATTTGTTCTATTTCTTTCATTTAAAATTTTTTTTCTAAATATATGTTTGTATATATGTATATGATTTTAAAATTTAAATACACTGAATATACAATTTTGTATTCTGTCACTGTTGACATAATGTTAGAATTTTTCATGGAATCAATACTTTTTCAAAAAGTATGATTTTATGTTTATATAATTTATGAATGTTGATTCATAAACTGCTATACTGATATATTTATATCATATTCATATTGGGATATGATATATTGTTCACATAGTAAATATTACAAAATTATGCTAAAAGATTTATATAACCCTACCAAACTGAACTGTTTATTCCAAAGTTCTTATATAACAAACTATTTTTAGCAACATAAACTTAGAAGGAGAAAAAAATATAATAATACTTTGAAATGCATTCTCTGATAAATATATTTTTAAGCTTTCATGCATTTACTTATTGGCAATCTTTCTGATATTGTTTCTATATGTCTCCTCTGTTAATAATGCTGCCACTTGCTATAGCTGTTTTCTAAGGTTTTCAGCTGTTCACAGCCATGACACCTTATTTGAAAAACTGTCATATTTATTTTCTGACCATTACCTCACTACTTGTCTGTGGTAATATGGCTTCAGTGAATATTCTCAGTATTTCTAAGAACATATTTAACATTCAGCTTAGATTCCTACTCCACAAATTTAGTTAATATTCGCTGTAAGTGGAAAGGTCTATAAGACAGTTTCATTCATTCAGTTTCCGAAATATTCTCTAGAGTTAAACAGAGAGAAGTATTAAAATACACATGCATACACATAGACATATAAAATCAGAGCTGTTGAAATTCTCATAGGATAGATGGATGAAGATAAACATGAATAATGCAAAGACACCATCTCTGGAGCAAAATGAGCATCAAAAAACCTGAAGTCAGTTACCCCCTAGGAACAATGAAACTGTAGGTAGCCTGAAATATTTAAATTAAATCACATTCTAATATGCAATATACTCCCTGAGAGAAATAACTGAAGAGGAATTAGCACTTTTAGTCCTCTAGGATACCGTTTATTATGTTACTGAATTAAACAAAAAGTGTGTGTATGGGATCATATATCTGTGCATGTATATGTATGCGTATAAGTGCAGAAGCTTTAGTTTTATATTGCTGTCTTTAAAAATTACCACTAATTTATTATCTCACAGTTTTGTAAGTCAGAAGTGCAGCAGGCACGGCTGGTTTCTCTGCTCTGGGTTCCACAATCCCAAAGCAAGATACCTGCAGAACTGCATTTCTTACTGGAAACTTTATGCCAAAACACAGAACTAGGCAGGTTGCTGGCAGAATTCAGTCCCATGCGAACCTACCCCAGAGGTCCCCCTTCCCTCGCTGCCTCTTAGCTGCAGGGTATGTTCAGCTCCTGAAGGCTGCTGCTTTACATTTTCCCCCTTCAAATCCTACAACAGCACATCTCAGTGCTTCTCACACTTCACATATGCTTGATTTCACCTTTGGCCCCGCTCCTCTGCCTCATCATCTGCTTTGTCTCACTGTTCCCTTCTGCCTTCATCTTCCTCTTTTAAGAGCCTGTGACCTTACATTAGTCCTACTTGGGTAACCAGGATAATCACTTTCTTTTAACATCAGGTGATTAGAAAACTAACTCTATCTGCAAAGTCTCTTTTGCCATGGATGGTACAAATTTGCAGGCATAACATCAGAAAGTCATAGGGATCAAAATCCTGCCTACCACAGCAGATGGGTCTTGTTAGTTTATATACATATTCAAAACATATTTTATGGAGTGTAATCTGTATGGCAAACAAGGTGCTAAGGATTTTATTCTAAAGTATTTTATTTAATCTTCACAATAGAACTACTAAGTAAGTATTGACACAAACATTTTATAAATGAGGGTACTTCTATTTAAAATGATTAAATAATTTCTACAACAGCACAGTATTAGTTCAGGCTCAGCCTGAATTTGAAACTAGAGCTGCCTAACACCAAAGTTCATGCTTCTAACTACTGTGCTTTTAAGAATGTGTGAGCCAACAAACATTCACATACACATTCATAGAAGTTAGCTCAGATCTAAACATTAAATAATGAATCAATTGTTGAATTTATTTTGAATGTGTCAATAGATTTAATAATAATATTATGTATGTGGCATTTATGATTTTAATGATTTAATTATATACACACATTTATACAGATTGCTTCCAAAGGTCTTATTTTAGGAAAAAAATATTTTCAAGGCAGGTATAAATTGTTTTAATTGTGTCTGATTTGTAAATATTATTTTTAATGATTTGTAAAGCTTTTACAAAACATTCAAGCATTCTCCTTTAATTTTTATTTCTAGTGAATGTAAGCCTAGCAATTCAGAGAGCCTTTACAGTTTTCTGCTTTTAAAAATTTCTTGTCTGATTTTCTGTACCTTTATTTTGTAGCTGCCTTATTATGTCAGTGCATTAAAACATCAAATTTACAGGAGGAAATAGTGAACTTATGAAAGCTGGTCTGCTATTCCTTGGTAAGTACAATTATAATTCTCCTTATGTCACCAAGAGCAAATTATCCTTTAATCATCTAGCATTGCCTATTCTCTTTAGATAATACTCATTTATGACTGTGGATACTTGCACATGAACCCAAGGAAAAAGAGATTTAAAAAAAAAATTATTCTCCAGTAAATTATCATGTTATTTGTCTCATTTGATTTTACCTACTTTTATCCTTGAGAGTGGCTGGGTAAATATATTCTCAGGCTTGTCTACCATTGCCTTCCACTTGAAATATATAGTCCTCTAGTGCTGACAGTTACACCTTTGTGTCCTTTCAAAATACAGAGGACCTTACAGCCTCACATATTTAAGAACACAGTCAATGTCTGTCATTCTTGTTACTCACAAGACAATGATATTGCTCAAGGGAGGTGATAACGTTGCTGCTCCTTGTTTTTATGTGTTTGGAAGTAAGCAGAAAACAGAGAAGAGCTTTATGTTGGATTCCAGTTGCTTGTCAGCTTTGTCACATTTTCCCCTGTTGGCTATATATTTTCTGATTATATTTTCTTCACTTTCTGCTGATTATGATGTTTGACATTAATTTTGCCATAGATTGAGTTTGGGGACGGGTAATGAAAATTTGGGTGATGATATGCATTCATTTCAGGGTATATAATATATTTTTATAAATCA
>JAQZBX010023155.1:14200-31145 GCA_029593785.1 Cabassous unicinctus | reverse complement strand
GGGGGGTGGGGCAAAGAGAGGGTGGTGAAGAAGCGGAGGGGAGTGGGCTTGACTCCCTGGGCCTGACCTTCCTTGGCCCTACCCAACTAAGGCAATTCAGCACCAGCACCCATGGGGAGGACCAGGCGGGGGGGGGGACTCGCTGGGGTGGGGGGTGGCTAAAGACCAGAGACAAGGTGGCACCTGCCCAGGGGGCCATTCCAGGCATTCTGAGGTTTGGCACCAGAGAAGGCGAGGGGGGAGGGTGGGACACGCCTCCTGGTTTCCCCTCCAGGCCAAACTTGGGGCTTAGCTTCCTTTGGCCCTGCCCCCTACTGCCCCATACTGGGGAAAGGAGGACCCCTTGAAGGGGGCTGCTGGGACATCTGTGTCCGTCTCTCACTGTCTCACCATCTCTTGGGGTCTCTGGCTGGCTGGGAGCAGGGGCTTGTCCTTGTCTTACCCCTGAGCCCCTGTGTGTCACTATTTCTCTCTCTCCGTGTCTCAATTTCTCTGTCTTTCTGTCACCCAGCTCCATCTGTCTTTCCTCTGTCCTGTCTTCATGTCCCCATCTCCCCAGGTGGCATTTCTGGCCGCAGGTTGGGTCATCACCCTAACATGCAACTGTTCCCCACTGCTGACCAATGTCTGTCTCTCCCTCTCTGGCTGCAGGGTCCCTGCCTCTGGGGGGTGGAGGGGGGGGCGCTGGCTCGCCTGTCTGCCCTCTCAGCCTCTCCATCCCTGTCTCCCCCTTATCTCTGGAGCTGTCTAGCCTCCCCCCAGCCATGTCTCGGTCTCCCAGGAGCTCTGTCTGCCTTTCTTCCCACTCTGCCCTCCTCGCTTTCTCCAGAACCTTCAGCCCCAGCCCCTGGATGGGGGGTGTGTGGGGGGGTCGGGCTGCCCCTTCTCCTGGAAGGAACCGTGGGGTGCGGGTGGGGGCATGTGCGACGGACAGCCCCCTCACCTGGCCCGGGCCCTGCCGCCCCCCTCCCCACCAGCGCGGCTTTATAAAGCAAACCGGCCCTTATATAGCGCGGCCCCACGGGCCGGGCTCCCCGAGGCCGCCTTATATGGCGCGGCGGCTCCGCGCGCGGCTCTGGGGCCGGCGCTGGGGGGGAGGGGGGATGGCGCTGGGCTCTGGCTCCCCGGCCGCGCCCCCGCCCCCCAACCGCCCCCTCCTCCAGCCCCCAGTATCTTCCCCACCTCCCGCCCGGGGTTCCAATCCCAACTCCCTGCTTCCTCGCTGTGGGACCCCTGGGAAAAGCCACCTTGAGCCTCAGTGTTCCCGCCTGTCAAATGGGGTCGGGCCTTCGTCCCCTGGGAGGGCTCGTGAGTGGATTCCAGTGGGGTGGGGACGTCAAGTTCCCTGTCCTGGAGGAACTGACCCCAGGGTCCCAGCCCTGCACCTGTCTGGCGCCTGACCCTGGCGACCTCCCTCTCCGAGCCTCAGTTTACCCTCCTGTAGCGTGACAATGATGTCATGCGGGAAACCCTGCCACACCCATAATACCTGCTCCCTCCCACTCCCCCCCATCACACACATACCATCTCACACACTTTCTGGGCCTCGCCTCCGGGGGTCCCTGGCTCTCAAGCGCTCCCCAATTTATTTGTCAGGCCAAGGGTGGGGGAAAAGTCAACAGGTGGGTACCGCAACCCCCCTCCCCAAAACACAAGGGGTTAACAGAGGACCCTGATCAGGTGAGGATCTGTTTATCTGCGGCTGCCTGCAGTGGGGGTGGGGGGGAGCCCTATTTCACGCCCCCAACAGAAGGCGAGGGCGCTGTGATGCTCAGCATGGGAAGCAAGGCAGCCCCCCCCCTCCGCCTTGCCTTTAGGTTCTGAGTCACATGGGACAGGGAGGAGAGGGTTCAGGACACCCCCTAAAGTGGGGTCTGGCAGAGTGCAGGACCTGCCTGGGATGCCCCCTGGTCCTACCTTGTTTTTGACCTCAGCTGACAGCCCGTAGGCGGGGCCTCGGTTGAAGTGTGCAGAAGACATGCTGGCCGGTGGGCTGGGGACGGGGGGACCGCGGTGGCGCCGACGTGAGGACCGTGGCAGCAGCTGGAGCTCCCTCTGCACCCTCTTCCCTCCTCACACGTTTTTGAAGCTCCGGAGGCACCCGGGCCTCTTCCAGGGCCGTCCCATTGGCCGCAGGGGCCTGCCAAGGGGCGGGGCGACCCCCACCTCAGCCACCACCCCCCCCTCGTGATGTCAGGGCCTTGGTATTGGGAGCTGATTATGTCATTGTTTCCACCTAAGGGGGCGGCCTGGGTTCTCTGGGGGGTGGTGGGCCATACAGAGACCAACTGTCCCCCACTTCTGCCCACTGTCCCTCGGGCCTCTGAGTCTCTTTGTCTCTTAGGTCATCTTTCCGTGGCTCTGAGGGCCCCTCTCTCCAGCCTTGAGGCAGGACAGTCACGGTGGTAGTAGAGTGAGCACTGTCCTGGGTTTAACTCCTGACACCAGCCATCTGGAACCTTGAAGTCCCTTCCCCTTCTCTGGGCCTCTGTGGCCACATCTGTAAAATGGGCTAAGGACAGTGCCAGCCTCAGGGAATGAGGGGGGGAGAAGAAGGAATTATCCCTCCGACGTGCCCAGTGCAGTGCCTGGCTCCAGGGAGGGACTCAGGCCACAGCCTGATATCTGCTGAGGTTCTGGCATCCCAGTTCTCTGTCCCCTCTAGATAACCCCTAGGACCCAGGCCGTGGACACCCCCCTATGTCCCTGTCATGCCAGGCTGGCCTGGAAGAGGCACCTGCAAGCCACCCCCACTGCTCAGCTCTCATGCCAGGACCCCAGAAGCAGAGAACGTGCCGCTTATATCAAGGCCGTGTCAGTGACCTGCCCCACGTTACGGATACGTTAAGGGCATGGCTGGGACATGGCCAATATAACAGCCCAAATGTCAGGCCCTGTTCCTGTTGCGTGTCTTAATCCCCACAAGACCCTAAGAGGTGGACGCTGTTATTCTACATACTTTCCAGATGGGGAAACTGAGGCATGGGGGTGTAGAGTCACGTTCCCAGTCACTCAGCTCACCAGTGGCTGAGCAGGACTTGAACCCAGGCCCCTGCTCCTAGTGCTCTTGGGGGCTGTCCTGGACATTGGGGCATGTTTAGCAGCACCCTTGGCCTCAGCCCACTGGATGTCAGGAGCACCTCCCCACACCCTGTCAGGACAACCAAAAATGGCTGAAGACACTGCCAAATGTCCGGGGGCTGACCAGCTACCCCGAGTCGAGAACCCACTGGACTAAGGCAATAGGTGAAGGACAAGTTGGTGGCGTGGAAATCGTATGTCGAAGAGTCACTGAAATACATAAAATGAGGTAATGATTGGTGCCATCTGTGTGCACGCCCTGTGATCAGTGCTTTGGATCTGTGGACGCAATCCTCTCGCGACAGCCCTCTACTGATGCCGGCTCGACAGATGGGAAAAGTGAGACACAGGGCGGCGAAGCAGGCTGCGCTGCGGCCCGCGGATCGGCGGTTGCGGGGCCGGGATTCGAACGCACGGACTCTGGGCTCCCGCCCGCGCGAAGCGGCTCTCGGCGGGCCAAGGTCGCTACTGCGCATGTGAGGAGCGAGGCTCGCGGTCGGCGCCCCCTGGCGGTCCGGGTGAGACGGGGCGGGGGCGGGGCCTGGCGGGGCCCGGGCGGCGGTGACGTAACGCGCTGACTCACTCGGCCCCGCCCCCTGGTCCGCGGCCGCTTGGCCATTTATAGAATCCGCGCGGGCTCTGAAGTCACAGGCCAGGCACGACGGGGGCGGGGTGGGGGGACTCTTGGCGCCCCCCGCAACGGGGCAGCCCGAGGTCCCCCAAGAGGACAGCCCTTGCTGGGTCAGCCTCTCCCCTCCGATTCTTCTCTGTGTGTGTCTCCACCTTTGTCAATCTGTGCATCTGTGAATTGGCCTGTCTCGCTGCTTCTCTGTCTCTCCGTCTCTGTGCCTCTCGTAGATGAGGATGGAGGCAGAGACGCGGCTCTCAGGGCCACCCCCTGATCCCATCCCGAGGCCGGAACCGGGGAACCCTCCTTGCACCCCATCACTGACTGCCGGTGTGCATTTCCCTACTTGGCTCCTATCTGGAGCTTCCCAGGCGCCAGTCCCTCTGTGCCTCAGTTTCCCATCGAAATGAGAAGTGTGGGACCTTGTAAGAAACTAGGTTTCCCCGAGGGTCCAGGGCAGTATGAAGGAAAAATCCCTGCCTCCCCCTCAACCTAAACCTTCCTGATTCTAAGAATCGTTTAAAACACACACAATTCTGTATCCGCACCTGCCCCTACTGATAAACCTCGGCAGCTCTGCTCTGCCAGGCCCCTCCTCCCCGAGCTTTGCCCTCCGGCAGAGGTCATTATTCACAATTGCTTCCGTTTCAGGAGCGCTCCCTCTGTCGGGCACTGTGCCAAACACAATCTCACTTAACCCTCACCATAGCCCTCGCAGGGTGGAAAAACTGGACCCATTTTCTAGATCAGGGAATTCAAGACTCAGAGAGGCCAAGCTGCTCTTCCAAAAGCTCCTGCTGATCCTTCCAGGCTTGGTGGTTTTGTTTATTTGTTTTTAGGAGGTACCGGGGATTGAACCCAGGACCTCCTACATGGGAAACAGGCGCTCAACCACTTGAGCGACATCGGCTCCCCAAGGCTTGGTTCTTGGATCCAAAGCACGCTCCCACCTCAGGACCTTTGCACTAGCAGTTCCTTCTGCCTGCAACCCAAGATGCCTGCATCGCCTCTCCCTCACTTGGCCCAAGTCTCTGCTCAAATGTCACCTACTCAGAGAGGCCCTCCCTGACCACCTCCTCTAAAATCATAGCATCCCCCACCCCCAGTCTGACTGTGAGAGGGCAGGCACAGGCACTGACAGCAGGTCTGTTTAGCCATAAAAACTTTTAATAAAAAAAAAAAGTGATTGAAAAATAGTCTCCACCACCCTCTATGTCCTTCCCGGCTTTCCTTTTCTTCTTATCGTCTCCAGACGTATGAGACATATATTTGCTTGTTACTTGCTTCATCCCACGAAAACAGAAACCGTGAAGGCAGGGAGGGGCTTTGACCGTTTTGTTCAACCCACATCTGTCTGAAATGTTGAGGCTTAATCATGCACAAAGGAGTTGCATAATATCCCGGCACCTCCTGGATGGATTGAGGACAGTTGAGTTAGGGGTCCCCTGTATGTTTCCATTCCTCCCCTCCCTAGAAGAGCAATTGAGAGGGATGGATGGAGGGGGGCATTGAGCCACAGGCTGGGGCTGCAGTTTTTCTACACCATTCTACAGCTACCTGCTCCTCTGTCCAGCCTTAAGCTTTGCAAGACAATGTTTTGTAGGAAAACGTATCTGGATGAACAACAGAGCTTTCTAAGAGAGTGGACAGGTGACTGCAGACTGGCACAAGTCAGAACATTTGACGACAAGCCATGCTGGGGAGCTGTTGGTTGGTGGGTGTGGACAGTCTGTTGATAGGTTTCAAAATGACAGATGTCCTTACCTTCTGAACCACCAAATCCCCTCTCTGGACTATTCTCAAGAAGTTCAGTTGTAGGTGTGAAGATTGGTATATGTGTAAGAATGTTGTAAAAACTTTGTAATAACAAGCCACTCTATAGATCCATTAAGAGGGGACAAGAGAGATAGAGAGAACACTTTCTTTTGATTCAATAAAGGCAGCTTGAAGCTGTGGTTAAGAATGGGGGTTCCCAATCCATATTATGTAGGTTTGGAACATGTCCTGGTGCTTCCTGGCTGTGTGACCTCGGACAGATAGCTTAACCTCTCTGTTCCTGGTTCCTCCTATAGAAAATGGGACTATGAATACTGCCCACTTCCTAGACTTGGTTGTTTTTAACTTTCTATTTTAAGATCACTTTAGACTTACAGAGAAGTTGCAAAATAGAGCTCACGTCACCATACTACAATTCCCCAACCTAAGAGTTTAACCTTGGTAGGATATTACTAACTAAATTCCAGAATGCAATTGGATTGCTCAACCCCACCCCACCCCCACCCCCCACTCCCACATGCCCTTTTTTTCTGTTCCAGGATCTCTCATTACATTTGTCTCCTCAGTCTCTTCTGAGCTGTGGAAATTCCTCAGTGTGACACTTGACACTTTTGAAGAGTTATTTGGTAGAATTTCCCTCAATGTGGTTGCCTGATGCTTTCTTCTGATTTTGACTGAGGGCTCTGCCTTCCTGTGAACAGAAGCGGGGATGCGCTTGGCTCAATCCGTCACAGCAGGGGACCATGAGTTATCACTGGTAACGCCAGCCTGGGTCCCTAGGTTAGGGTGGTGCCTGCCAGGCTTCTCCTCTGTAAAGTTGCTATTTTTCAGGACTTCATGGTAAAGAGTCTACATGAGAGCCTTACCAATAATAGCATTGTGCTCTGTGTTGATAAATACTAAAATTTGTAAACCGCCTGGGTTCAAATCGACTATTTCTGGAAGGATGAAAAAGAAAACTAAGAACCGTGGCTGCCTGCAGAGTGGGGGTGCGCTGGGAGAGCTGAAGGCCAGGTCGGTGTCCTATCCCGCCCCGCCCCCACGCGCGCCTGCACCCCCGCCCGGGCCAAGCAGAGCGAACTACGTCTGCGCGTAGCTAGACGCGCCCAGCAGAGGGCAGTGGTGCGCCCAGCGCCGCCCACGTGGCCGTCAACGTGCTGGGGCGGGGGTATGCGAGTCCTCCCGGGTCGGCAGCTGATTGGCTACAGCGTTCCTCAACTTGGCCAATCACAGGAGTTCCGACGAGGCGGATGTGTTGCGGCTGCGCAGAACCCTTGAGGCAGCCTGAGAGCGTCTGGGTTTTTTCTCACGCTTCCAGGAAATTGGGGGTACTGCAGAAGTGCTTTACGGAGCGGTTACCTCTTGTCGCCTGGGGCTGCTGCCAGAACTCCGTTTTCTGTGCTAATCCTCCTAGGCTATGAACAGCCTAAAACTCGGGTTTTCTCTACCGAGAAAGGCTGTGCCCACCCAATCTGATCTCACCTCTTCCCTTATTCCCCCTCAATTCACTCCAGCCACACACGGTTTCTGTGGGGTTGCTGGTGCCTGCGCCCCCCAAATAGCCAGCTGGCTCACGGACCTCTTTCAGGCCTTTACTCAAAGATCAATTTCACAGTGAGGCCATTCTTGGCCACCCTCTTTCAGACCACAGCTTCTCCCTTTCCCTGCTTCATTTTTTCCCTATATAACTTTTTTTTTAAAGTAGATTTTTAGAATATGTCATTTTCTTAGTTTCCCAGAACTGCCATTACAAAGTACCACAAACTGGGTAGCTGAAAACGACAGAAATGTATTGTCTCAACAGTTCTGGAGGGCGGAAGTCAAAGCGAGGTATGGGCAGGGCTGTACTCTCTCTGAAGGCTCTGGAGAAGAATCTGTTCTGTGCCTCTCTCCGGGCTTCTGGTGGCCCCAGGCGCTCCTCGGCTCCTGGCAGCATAATTCCAGGCTCTGCCTCTGATTACACATGGCTGTCTCTTTCTATTCCTGTCTCTGTGTCCAAATTTCCTCTTTTTCATATATATATAATAATTTATTTTTATTTTTTAAAAGATACTCAGATTACGTGACTGTTACACAAAAAATATAAGGATTCCCATATGCCCCACTCCCCACACCTCCCACACCCTCCCACATAAACATCCTTCATTAGTGTGGCACGTTCATTGCAATTGATAAATGCATCCTGGGGCTCTGCCATTAAGCATGGACCATAGTTCACATTGTAGTCTACGAATTTCCTCTTCTTAAAAGGACACCAATCATATTGGATTAAGGGCTCACCCTACCTCAGTATGACCTCATTTTAACTTAATTCCATCTACAATGACCCTATTTCTGTATAAGATCACCTTCACAGGTAACGGAAGTTAGGGCTTCAGCACCTTTTGGGAGAGACACATTCAACGCATAATGATCATGCATCTAGAAAAGTGTGCAACTTATCACTCAATGAATCATTTATCACATTGTAAACTTTTCTATCAAGCTACTACTTAAACCTTAATGGAGAGCTTGGTGAAAATTTGCATACAGACACACCCACGTCATCGCCACACGGCACAAGCTATAAAATATATTCCTATAGACCATGGATCTTTTATCTGTGTCCTCTACTGGAATGTCAGCTCCCGAATGTCAGGAATCTTCCCCCCCGCCCCACTGCTGTTCCCCGATGCTGGAACCCAAAAGAGTACCTGGCATGAAGGGGAGACACACAATACACACCAGCTGAATGAACTCGAGCCTTCTCGTGGTGGGGTGGGCACAGCCTCAGGTTCCTATGCACCCCTCAGACACACACACACTGCGGCCCTGAGTCCAGACTGCCAGCAGTGACAGAGGCAGTCCTGCCATGCCTCTTGAATCCCTTCCCATGCTCTCCTCTGGGGCCTGAGGGCTCCCTGGCCATGTACCATAGTGGGAACCATGGCGAGATGGCAGGCCCCGGCTTCTGGACATCCTGATTGGTACATTCACAGGAGACTGAGGGTGTCCAGGGCCAGTGGAGCCCAGGTCAACACCCCATGAGTTTCAGAAAGGCATCGCCTTAAAGCTCACTACATCGAAGACTCCAGCAATGGCTGCACCTCTTAGCAGGGCCACTAGCAAGTTCCAGAGAGGGGACAGCAGTAAGGGACGGGGAGGGAAATGCAGGAGAGAGGCAGAGGAGACCCCACATGCCCCCCAGACCCAAGGGCAGTTGGCACAGGAGTTAGTGACAGAAAAGCGCTGGCCCTGGGTCTGGGGAAGGATGGAGGATTATAGGAATATAATACGTCTGTACACCGATGCTCATAGTGGCATTATTCACAGGCCAAAAGATGGAAGCAACCCAAGTGTCCATCAACCAAGAACGGATAAACAAAATGTGGCATATACATGCGATGGAATACTATGCTGCAGTAAGAAGAAATGAAATTGGGACACATATGATAACATAGGTGAATCCTGAAGACATTATGCTAAGTGAAGTAAGCCAGACACAAAAGGACAATTATTGCATGATCTCACTAATATGAACTAAATATGAAGAATAAACATATGGAGTTATAACCTAGAGTATAGGTTATTAGGAGATAAGAGGAGGGTTGAGAAGAATTACTGATGCTTAATGTATGTAGAAGTTTTAATTAACTGGACTGTAAAAGTGTGGAACTGTATAGAGTTGACGGTAACACATTATTGTGAGTAGCAGCTGGTTTATAAATGGGATTGTGGCTGAAAAGGGTAGTCTAGGGATGTAACTATCAACTGAAAGACAGCTAGAGAATAACCTAGGAACTGAATAACACAATGAACCAAGAGGTGGATGAGAATTGTGGTTGATGGTACAGATGCAAGAGTGTCCTTCTGTGAGCTAGAGCGGACGTATATCACTATTGAACAGTGGTGGGAATGTGGAGAAGCATGGGAAAAATACAATTGGTGTGACCTATGGACTGTGGTTAACAGCAATACTGTAATATTCTTGCATCAATTCTGTATTAGTCAGCCAAAGGGGCACGGATGCAAAGTACCAGAAATCTGTTGGCTGTTATAAAGGGTATTTATTTGGGGCAGATGCTTACAGTTACAAGGCCCTAGAGTCCAGCTCAAGGTACCATAAGAGGTACTCTCTCGGGAAGCGGATATGGCTCAAGCGATTGAGCTCCTGCCTACCACACGGGAGGTACCAGGTTCAGTTCCCGATGCCTCCTAAAGAGAAGACGAGCAGACAGCAAGTGCAAACAATGAGGAGGTGTAATAAAGAAATTAAATTATTTTAAAAAGAGGTACTCTTTCACCCAAAGTCTGTTGCCACGTGTTGACCCAAGATGGTGGGCGATGTCTGTGAGGGTTCAGCCTGCTTTCTTCTTTTTAAGGCTCCATGATCCCAGCTTCTTCCAATATCAGCTGTAAGCTGGCATAAGGCTTGTCTCTCTCCCTGGGGCTCATTTCTTTCAGGGCTCAGCTGCTCTGTTCTCTTCACAAGGTCAGCTGTAGACTATCAGGTTCATCTCTCTTCCTGGGGCCTCTGCCATGTCTAATGAGCTGTCTCTCCTCCTCTGTGTTCTTCTTGGTGTGTCTACTTCCACGTGACAATCTGTTTTATTAGCCCAAGGGGGCTGGGATTCAATGCTGAGTTGCACTCTAATGATGTGGTTGAATCAAAGCCCTAATCTTAACATAATTTAATCAAAGACATCTCAGCTGATTCTAATACAATCAAAGGGTATCACGCCCAGAGAAACCAGTTTGCAAACATAATCAAATATCTCTTTTTGGAATTCATAAATAATATCAAACTGCCACAAATGCCAAAGATGTACTGTGTTGATAATGGGGGGTATGGAAAAAGTGTGCCAAATATACACTATGGACCATGGCTGGTGGTAATAGTTTTGATGATATTATCTCATAATCTGCAACAACTATTCTACCACGGTGCGGCGTGTTGGTGAAGGGGTGTTGTATGGGAATTCTATTCAAATGCATGATTGTTTTGTAAGTTCACAACCTCTGTAATAAAAATATGTTTAAAAAAAATAATAGGGTGTGTGACAGTTTGAGATTATTTATGAATTCCAAAAAGAGAGACTATGTTTGTAAACTGGTCTGTTCCTCTGGGCGTGATCCCCTTTGATTGTATGAGATTCAGCTGAGATGCCTTTGATTCAATTATGTTAGTTTAAGTCCCTGCCCCTTGGTGGGCTATATAAACACTCACTCAAGAAGACACAGAAAGAAAGAGAACGCCATAGACACAGCAGAGGAGAGAACTTTGATCCTGCGGCCCCAGGAATAGAGATGAGCCATTTGCCCGAGAGTTTGCAGCTGAAGAGAACAGAGCAGCTGAGCTGAGGAAGCCCGGAAAGAAACAAACCCTATGCCAGCCTTCAGCTGAGATCAGAAGAAGCTGATCACAGAGCCATAAGAGGAAGAAGGAAGGAGAGACCAGGCCCACCATCTTCCTTCAACACATGAAAACTGACTTGGGTGAGAAAGTATCTCTTATGGTACCTTGAGTTGGACTCTTTAGGGCCTTATAACTCTAAGCTTTTACCCCAAATAAATACCTTTTATGAAAACCAACAGATTTCTGGTACTTTGTATCAGCACCTCTTTGGCTGAGTAATACAAAGTGGGTTGGGTGGAAAATACACCAAATGTGGGATATGGACTATAGTTAGTAGTAATACTTTGACGATGCTCTTGCATACTTTGTAACAAATGTTTCACAGCAATGCAAGGTGTTGGTGGAGGGGTGATGTATGGGAGCCCTGTATGATGTGATGCATATTTATTTTGTAAGTTCACAACTTTTACTATACACTTATTGTTTATGTATGTTCATGTATGAGTGACATACTTCAATAAAAAATACATATTTTTTAAAAGTTGGGAGCAGATGTGGCTCAAGCAGTTGGGCGCCTGCCTCCCACATGGGAGGTTCCGGGTTCGGTTCCTGGTACCTCCTAAAGAAGACAAGCAGACACAACGAGCAGAGACAATGATCAGACAGATGAGGGAGCCATCTCGGGTGTGTGTGTGGGGAATATATAAAATGCCTGCCTGCCAAAGTTTAAAAAAAAAAAAAAATTAATTTAAAAATTTGAAAAAAGTTTAAGGGAGAAAAGTAAGAGAGAACTCTGTCCTTACAGAGCTTATGGTAATAATTTCCAAGCATGGCAAGTACCGTGTTGAGAATAAAAGAGCGTACTGGAGCACAAAGGTGCACCATTAGCTGAGGCGACAGAGGAAGGTGGTGGTAGGGGCAGAAGGACTCACTCACTGCTCTTAGTAATAATAACAACTCCTCTCCACGGAGTGCCTCATTACTTGCATGATCTCATTTCCTCTTCAGCACAGCCTGGTGAGATGTTTCTATTTCACGGAGGCAAAGACTGAGGATCAGTGAGAGAATGCCACAAGCCCGAGGACACCCAGCTATCAGAGGCGGGGCCGGGATTCCAACCCAGATCTGCTGGGCTCCAAAACTCTCACCTGGTATCTTAGTTTCCTAGGCTGCTCAAAGTAATCCCGGCTTAAACAATGGGGATTTATTCTCTCAAGGTTGTGGCCGGGAAAATGTCCAAGGCATCATCAAGGCAATGCTTTCTTCCAGAACACCGGCTGCCGGGCATCCTTGGCTCCTCTGTCGCATGGCAAGGCACATGGCGGTGTCTGCTGGTCTCTTCCCTCTCTTCTGGATTTCATTGCTTTCCACTTTTTGTTTCCATAGCTTTCTCCCTCAATCTCTGTATTCATTCTGTTTATAAAGAACTCCAGTAATAGGATTAAGTCCCATCCTGAATGAGGTGGGTCACAAGTGAAGTAGCCTCATCAAAAGATCCTACTTACAATGGGTTTTCAGCCACAGAAATGGATTAGATTTAAGAACACGTTTCTCTGGGGTACAAACAGCTTCCAACCACCACACTCAGTAACCCAGTACATTGCGTAGGCTACAAAGATGTGGGCAGGGTGGTGGGGAGATAGCTTGGGGTGTCTCCAGGGGTTTTTCCAGGCAGCAGCAGGAGCTGAAGAGAGAAACTGCATGATAACATGGGAACATATGATTCCCCATTTAGAGAGAATCAGAACCAGGTCTGGGATGCAGCAGGGGTCAGAGGTGGGCAGGGAATGGTTGGGTGAATGTACCCCCCAGTCCCACCCAGCTGGACCCCAATTCTGATAGAGCAGGGAATCAGAGGCATCAGTCACAGTCCACGAGGTGAAGGGAGCTGGGGATTCCCTGACTGCCACCCTGGCCAGCTCTGGCCAGCTCCACTGGGAGGCTGGCATGGAGGAGTCTGTGCTTGGCTAACCGGTGAAGCTCCTTGGCTGGGCCAGGCTCATTCTGGAAAACTCCCTGGAGGGATCCCTTTGTCACCTGAACGCCCTTGGGAGTGTCCTGCCCCAAACCATCCTGAGGGCTCCCGGGTCCCACAGGAGGGCAGAGTAGGGGAGCGGGTGAAGTGGGGTCTACCCACGGAGCCCCAGCTGACTCTTACAGAGTACCCGATGTCAGCTGCCTCCCCCGAGAGCGGCTGCACAGGCACAGAGCTCTGATGGCCACGAGGTGGGGGGTGGACTCGAAACTGGAGAGGGGCGGGGACAGACTTGACCCCGCCCCTTCTGTCCACGTGGCCCCGCCCCTTCTGCCCAGCTTGTGTGGGATCCGAGGTACTCATAAGAGCACTGAACACCCAGGAACACGTCTGGAGCAAGGCGAAGTCAGGAGGCAGAACCACTGGGAACTACGACCACACCGGCCCGACTCTGTGGCCACGTCTGTACCCCAGGCACCTCCTCTGCCCGACTGCCAGACTGCCACAGCCAGTGAGGTGTACGCCAGCCACACCATCTCTAGTGTCACCGATCCCCAAGGTGAGATGATTATCCGACATCACACGGCTGGTGCACTTGGGAGAGCAGAGATACCCAACTGGACACCCAGACACTGAGTCAAGGGGTGCAGCCGTCTCTGGGTAGGCACTGGCGATTAGACACACAATCACACACGCAATATACAAGGTGTGGTCGGAAATACAGTCATACACAGAGAGAGCACAGAGACACACCATGGTCACCAACATAGACAAAGACCCACACGTGGATGGCTGGACACAAAGAATCACTGGGACACGTAGACACACGAATCAGGCACAACAGACACACATAATGTTGTATACTGTCACTGACACACCAACGGCGGGGAAGAATCACGGAATCCATACAAGTCAGAGACACACAGGGTGCAACAAACTCACACTGATGGTTGGATACACTGTCACAAACACACACCGATGGTTGGACACACACTGACACAAACACACACCCATGATTAGACACACACTGTCACAAACACACACCAATGGTTGGACACACACTGTCACAAACACACGGATGGTTGGACACACAATGACACAAATACGCACTGATAGTTGGACACACTGTCACAAACACACACGGATGGTTGGACACACTGACACAAACCCACACGAATGGTTGGACATACACTGTCACAAACACACCAATTGTTGGGCACAAATGGTTGGACACACACTGACACAAATATTTACCAATGGTTGGACACACAGTGTCACAAACACACACCGATGATTGGACATGCAGCCACATACACAGAGTCCCCTGATGTCAGAGACCGTCACAGACTTCGCATGGTCAGACCTGTTACACCATTGCTGGGACACAATCAGAATCACACACAGTAAGAGAGCCACATGGGGGGTCATAAAGGCAGCCAAGCCCACATGCAGTCACAGACACACTCTGGGAGTCAGACACACAATCACACCCAGAGACAGACATGGCATGTCATGCACACAGTCACATGGACCTAGATGGTGGGACACCATCGCTCGTGCACAAGTCAGACACACACGGGATGTCACAAACACGGTCATTGACCCACTGGTGTTCAGACACGCAATCACACACGCATTAACACACAGGAGCAATCATGGAAGTGTTGATATCTATACTGCCAGCCCTTTAGAGTTGTGGGACAAGTACACACACATGCCAGGGCTGAATCTCCCATAATACCAATAAATGACAGTTCTGCATAGATGAACTCAGTTAAACCTCAAGCAACCCTGTGAGGTTAAGTACCATAACTGACCCATTTCACAGGTGAGATCATCGAGGCACAGGGCGGGTATACCAGCCTCCCAGCGCCTAGAACCGCGCCTGGCAGAGAGTGGGCGCTTAATAAAAATTTGTTGCCCGAGTGAAGGAATCCACATCCTTTTCAGCTCTAAAGCGTCATTTCCGCGTTTCTAGTGGAGAAACTGGGGCTCGGGCTGGGGTTCCCAGGCCCCGGGGGGCACAGCCGCGCTCTACGGTTCCCAGGCTCGGGGGCGGAGCAGCTTGTCTCGCTAGGGGCGGGGCCTGGCTTGTTGTGAGGCGGGACCAAGGTAACTCCTCCTTCTTCCTATTGGCGCTCCCTCTTATGTGGGCGGGGCATCCCTAAACTGGGCTTCTCGATTTGCTATCGCTCCGGCGGCCCGTGACCCGGAAAGCCTTCGGGCCAACATGGCGGCGCCCAGCCGCAAGACAGAGCCGGCCAAGAGGCAGCGGCCGGCAGCGTGAAGAGGTAGGTGGGAGTGGGAGGTGCGCGTGGGAGGACGAGCTCGAGCTGCTAGGCTCCCGGGCGGCCGGTTCCGGGTCCGGGAGCGCGAAAGGGAGGCCCCAGAGGGAACCGGCTGCAGGGCCAGGGCGCCGTGACCTTTTAAGGTGCGGGGCAGGGACATGCAGGGCAAGGACACCCGCCGCCCCACGCCTCTTACCTCCCATTTTGCAGATGAGACAACTGAGGATCGGAGAGGTTAAGGCCCTCGTCCGAGGTCACACCGCAAGTCTGTAGCGCTGGGGGAATTCGAATTCGCGTTGGCCGTTTCTCCCCGGGAACCCAGAATCTAGGCAGAATCCAGAGCTGCTGTACGTACACCCTGCCACGGGGTTCAGATTTATAGAAATTTAGATCTTATTCCCATTCAACTGATACTTGTTGGGTACCTACCATTCCTACCAGGCACTGTCCTGAGTGCTGGAGACATGGAAATGAAGAAGACAGATTCCTGGGGAAGCCAGACATCGAACTAGTTATAAATAAGGAAAACAGGATTTCAGATCCTGATAACTGCTAAAAATGCAGTAATCAGGGTGATGGGGCTTTTTAGATTGGGGGAGGGATGCAGTCAGTGAATGCCTCTCATTTGAATAGACAGTCATGGGGACATCTAGAGAAAGTAAGTCCCAAAAAGAGAAAAGAAGTGCAAAGGCCCTGAAACTGGACCAAATTCGGCTTAAGAAACAGTGTAGCTGGAGCTGAAGTTGAGTTAGGAGGGATAGTTCCTGCAGGATTTTATTCTAGGTGTGAGATACTATTAGCGATTTTAGGCAGAAGAGCACTGAATTGAGTTTACATTTTTTAAAGCCCCCTCTGGCCACGGTGGGGACGAATGACTAGAGGTAGAGGAGGGCAGAAGTGAGAGGCTGGGTCGGTGTCCAGGGGAGAGGTGATGACTTGGGATGGCCTGCGGGTGGAGAGAAATGGATGCATTTGGGATCAGTTTGGAAATAGTCTCCAGCACTAGTTGATGGACTGCATGGGAGCGAGCGAGGTAGTGAACTTGGAACTGTCTGTGATCTGAAAACTAGGAATGGTGGGGCCATTATCTGAGATGGGGAGGAACAAGTTTAAAAGCAGGGATGTCAGTTTGGAGCAAATTATGTTTGAGGTGGCTGGATATGTACCAACCTGGAGGTTGTTAGTGGTGCAGAATCTCAGGCCCCACCCCAGGCCTGGGGAATCAGAATCTGC
The DNA here is from genome assembly GCA_029593785.1 of Cabassous unicinctus. Classification (NCBI taxonomy): domain Eukaryota; kingdom Metazoa; phylum Chordata; class Mammalia; order Cingulata; family Chlamyphoridae; genus Cabassous; species Cabassous unicinctus. The sequence continues at coordinate 14,829 of JAQZBX010023155.1, read as the reverse complement.
ATTTTAATCAGATCCGAGGTGATGTAGAGCACAGTCAAGTTGTCCAGCCTGGTAAACTTTAGAGAAGGAAGTGGGAAGGAAGGGGACTGGCTGAGAAACAGAGGCCTGGGAACTAGAAAGAAAACCAAGAGGATGTCCAAAGAGAGGTGGGGAGGGAGGGAGGCAAAGGGGAGGGTCACCTGTGCCAGCTGCTGCTGAGAAATTGAACCAGGTGAGGCCTGAAAAGTAAGCACTGGCTTTGGTAAGATAGAGAACATGGGGTGGGAGTGGGCGCCTTTACAAGAGCCGTTTCAGTGGAATGGCTGGGGCAGCAGCCAAGTTAGAGTGAGGAAGGTGCTGCAGTGTGTAGACACCTCTGGGGAGAAGCTTTGCTGTAAAGGGAGTAGTAGAGGTATTGAACAGAGGCTGCAGTGGGACTTGGGGTCCAGATGGGAGAGGCTAGAGCAGGTTCAAACGGTGACAAGAATGATCCAAACATTTTCTAACTCATTCTATGAGGCCAGGATTATCCTGATACCAAAACCAAACAGGGGAGCAGATGTAGCTCAGAGGTTGAGTGCCTGTTTCCCATGCATGAGGTCTTGGGTTCAATCCCTGGTACCTCCTTTAAAAAAAAAAAAAAAAAAAAA
>JAQZBX010023155.1:0-14100 GCA_029593785.1 Cabassous unicinctus | reverse complement strand
TCACCATATAATTAGAATAAAGGACAAAAACCACATGATCATTTTAATCGATGCAGAAAAATCACCCTTTCACGATAAAACACTCCACAAATTAGGAATAGAAGAAAAGAACAGAAAGAAAATAAAAGAAATAAAAGGCTTCCAGATGCATATATATTTATATATCATTTTACAAATATTGGTTTGTATTGTGAAAAATTTGATTTTTACCCACAATAAAAAAAAAAAAAAAAGGCTTCCAGATTGGAAAGGAAGGAGGAAAACTATTAGCAGATAACATGATCTTTTCTATAGAAAATCCTAAGGCATCCATAAAATAGCGATTAGAACTAATAAATGAATTCGGCAAGGTTGCAGGAGAGAAGATGAACATATAAAAATAAATTGTGTTTCCATACACCTAAAACAAACAATATGAAAATGAAACTAAGAGAACATTTCCATTTACAATAGCTTCATAAAGAATAAAATACTTAAGAATAAATTTAACAAAAAAATACAAGACTTGTTCCTGAATGCTACACAAAACATTGTAAATTAAGATCTAAATTATTAGAGAGCCATCCTAATAATGTTTGTGGATCAGAAGACTTAATTAAGATGGGAGTACCTCCCAAACGGATCTCCAGATTCAACAGAGTCCCTATCAGAATCCCAGCTGTCCTTCTTGCAGAAATTGACAAGCTGATCCTAAAATTGAGGAGGAAATGCAAAGGATGCAGACTAGCCAAAACAATCTTGAAAAAGAGCAAAGTTGGAGAACTCACACTTCCTGATTGCAAAACTTACTACAAAGCAACCGTAAACAAGACAGTGTGGTACTGGCATAAGGGCTAGACAGACAGATCAGTAGTCAATCAGGGAAACGGATGTGGCTCAAGCGATTGGGCTCCCGTCTAACATATGGGAAGGAGGTCCAGGGTTCGATTCCCGGGGCCTCCTGGTGAAAGGCAAGCTGACTCATGTGGTGAGCTGGCCCGAGTGAAGAGTTGGCCCGTGCAGAGTGCTGGCCTGCACTGGAGTGCCAGCCTGCATGGAGTGCTGGCCCACGCGGAGAGCTGGCGTAGCAAGATGACGCAACAAAAAGAGACACAGAGGAGAGATAATAAGAGATGTAGCAGACCAGGGAGCTGAGGTGGCACAGGAGATTGAGCAGCCTCTCTCCACTCTGGAAGGTCCCAGGATTGGTTCCCGCTGCCGCCTAAAGAGAAGACAAGCAGACACAGAAGAACACACAGAAAGCAGACAGCGAGCGCAAAAACAACAGGGGGCGGGGGGTGGCTAAATAAATCTTAAAAAAAAAATAATGAACGGTCAGTTGCTTTTCAACAAGGGTGCTGAGACAATTCAATGGGGAATGATTAGTCTTTACAACAAATGGTGCTGGGACAGCTGATGTTGACATGCAAAAGAATAAAGTTGATCCCCTTCCTCACACCACTTGCAAAAATTAATTCAAAATTGCAGAACAGGTGTAGCTCAGTGGTTGAGTGCGTGCTTCGTACATACGAGGTCCCAGGTTCAATTCCCGGTACCTCCTAAAAAATTTACAGGGAAGCGGGTGTGGCTCAGTGGATAGAGCCCCCGTTTACCATATGGGAGGCCCCGGGTTCGCTTCCCAGGGCCTCCTTGTGAGGGCAGGCCGGCTCGCGCGGCGCCGTGGGCTGATGCAGCAAGACCTCAGAGCAAGGGCGAGAAGACACGCAGCAAGGGGGGATAAATAAATAAAAATAAATAAATCTTTAAAAAAAAAAAAAATTTTACAAAAATAAAAATTCAAAATGGATCATAGTCCTAAATTTGAGAGCTAAAACTATAAAAGTCTTAAAAGGAAACAGAGGAGTAAATCTTTGTGACCTTGGATTAGCCAGTGGTTTCTTAGATACAACACCAAAAACACAGCTACACAAGGAAAAACAGATGAATTCAATGTCATCAAAGTTAATAGCTTGTGCTGCAAAAAGTACCATGAAGAAAGTGAAAAGATAACTCACTGATGACAGTGGGTGTAGCTCAGTGGTTGATCGCCTGCTTCCCATGATTTGATCCCTGGTACCTCCTAAAAACAAACAAACAAATAAACCAACTCTCTCATTGGGGAGCAGGTGTAGCTCAGTGGTTAAGTGACTGCTTTACATGTATAAGGTCCTGGGTTCAAGCCCTGGTACCAAAACTAAAACGAAACCAAAAAAAAACACACTGAATGGAAGAAAATGTTTACAAATTTTAAGGGTCTAGTGTCCAGAATCTATAAAGAAGTCTTACAACTCAATAATGAAAAGAAAAGTAGCCCAATTTTGAAAATGGACAAAGACTCTGAATAGACACTTATCCAAAGAATAGATACAGATGGCCAATAAGCACATGAAGAGATGTGCAACTTCTTGGAGAGGATGTGGAGAAATCGGACCCCTTCTACATTGCCGGTGGGAATGTAAAATGGTGCAGCCACTTTGGAAAACAGTTTGGCAGTTCCTCAAAATGTTACACGTAGTTACCATATGTCCCAGCCATTACACTCCTAAGTATATACCCAAGAGGAGTATAAACATATGTTCACACAAAAACTTACCCATGAATGTTCTTAGCTGCCTTATTCATTATAGCCAGAAAGTGGAAACAACTCAAAGAGCCATCCGTTGAGGATTGGATAAATAAAATGTGGTTCTAGCCATACAAAAGATTATTTTTTTTTCCTGCGATAAGAAGGAATAAAGGTTTGATCCATGCTACAGGATGGATAACCTTGAAAACATGCTAAGAGAAAGAAGCCAGTCACAAAAAGAGCACATATCATCTGATTCCATTTCTACACATGCCCAGAATACACAAATATATAGACACCGAAAGGGGATGAGTGGTTGCCGGGGGCTGGGGGGAGGGGGAGATAGGATTGGGGAGTGACTGCTAATGGGTACAGAGATATTCTTTTGGGGGATGACAAAAATATGACAAATCAGATCATGGTGATGGTTGCACAACTCTGAGTATACGAAAAACCATTAAACTACACTTTAAAAGGATGGACTGATTGTGACTAAAGCTGTTAAAAACAATAAGAAGGAGAAGAAGCCAATAGAGAGGAGGGGCCAATTTGCAGGAGCAAATTCCTTGAGAAAGTGAAGGGTTTGGTCCAGTGAAATAGGGACCCCGGATTTTTTTTTAAGATTTATTTTATTGATTTCTCCCCAGCGCCACCCCCCGCCTCGTTGTTTGCATTCGCTGTCTGCTCTCTGTATCCATTCATTGTGCCCTCTCTGTGTCTGCTCATCTTCTCTTTAGGAGGCACTGGGAACCAAACCCGGGTGTGGGAGAGAAGCGCTCAATCACTTGAGCCACCTCTGCTCCCTGCTTTGTTGTGTCTCTCATTGTTTTTCCTCTTTATGTCTCCTTGTTGCATCATCTTGTTGCTTCAGCTCGCTGTCTTGCTTGTCTTCTTTAGGAGGCACCGGGAACTGAACCCAGGACCTCCTATGTGGTAGGCAGGTGCCCAAATGTTTAAGCCACATCCGCTTCCCTAGGGACCCCCAATTTTAACAGTCATCGGAAGCCCATTTTGCTTGGGGAAACCGATGAAACTCAGACCAGCGAGAATCGCGGGGTGGGTGAGCCGTGCAATTTGGAATGTGGCCTCTGCCCCTGAGGGGGTCTTGTCTTGGTTTGTGGCTGGGGGTGCCAGGCTGATGCCGTCTTCTCTCCTGGCCAGGTGGTCGTCTGACAAGCGAAGTCATGAGCTGGGTGCCGTCCAGCCTGCTGGCCCGGGGCCTCTTGAGGGGCTGGGGAGGCATCTGCGGGGCCACCCTCACAGGGACCCCTTTCTCTCAGGTAACAGGCAGCTGGGTTGGGGTGTGGGAAAAGGGCCAGGGATTCACTTTCAATCCCTTCCGATGAAGCCAGCTCCCGGGTCTGGGCTAACCTGTCCACTCTGAGGGCCCGTCTAATGTCCCTAATTTCAGAGGTGACATTATATGAATAGCTCCTTGGGTGAGCTTTACTCTGGGCCCACCCCTGTGCTAAGCATTTCATTTACGCCATCTCATTGGTGGTGTCTCCCTCTTTGGAGCATTCCGGAGCTTCCTTTTCTGATTTTTTTGCCCTATGCCCATACCACCTGCAGTATCCGTTGCCTAAAATTCCACTTAAAGTCTACGTGCCCCTCTCCCCTTTCACTTAAGGTCCACATGCCCCGCCCCTCCTTTTTAACTGCCCTCTAACTAAAAGCAGTACATTGGGGTGAGCTTACTCCAATGTAAGCAGTACATTGCCAGTCTCCCACCAGACATTCCACTTCAACTCCCTGGGCCTCAGTTTCCTCACCTGTAAAATGGGCACAGTACGAGCACTCCCTCATAGTGCAGTCGTAAAGAGGAAATGAGTCTCACGCTTCTGAAGTCCTCAGCAGTGCCTGGAAGGTAAGACTAGTCGGTGACTGTTAGCCCTCATTAGCTACACATTTTTGACCATGCCTTATAGGTAACCGTCCTAGTTAAAACAGTCCACTTAAAGTAAGAAACTAAGATGTCCCGTGGTGGATCATCTAGAGCAGGGGTTGGCAACTTCCTCTTCAAGGCTCAGAGAGTGGATATTTTTTGTCTTTGCGGTCTGGCCACAGGGTCTCTGTCACAAGGACTCACCTAGCAACAAAAAACTAGCCTCAGGCAACCTGTAAATGAATGGGCAGAGCTGTGCTCCAATAAAACTTTATTTACATAAGCAGGCTGGCTAGATTTGGCCTGGGGACCCTGTGGTTTGTCAGCTTCCGTGCTAGAAGGATTGGACCTGCTCCCAGCAGCTTGCATTTTCCCTGCTTGGGGAAGCAAGGTCTCCTTGACCTAAGGGAGGCACTGCCCTAACAGATGGGGAAACCGATTCCCAAGCGGGAAAGTGGAATGTAGGAAAAGTCGAGCCAAGACTCCCGCAGAGTCCAAGATCTGTGTTTTCTTTTCTCTTTTAAATTCTAAGTTTTAAATTTATCTTTTGAAGTAGCAACACAGTTAATGATGTGGGGCAATATAGTTTGGACTTCAGAAAGTTCTGAGGCTACACCATGACAAGGGCCTGTCCCTCTCCTGTCCAGCCTCCCTGGAGGCAAGAGGCATAACCTGCTTATGATATTTCCTCCAGAGTTATCTTGTACCTATACAAGCCAAAAAAAAAAAAAAAAAAATTATATACAGTTGATTCTCGGTATTCATGGTGGTTGTGTTCTCTAAGGTCGCCAGGAACCTGGAATAAGTGAATCCGAACCAAGGCTCCCAAGGGAAATGCAGGGTTAGGTTCAAGTGAGCCTTTGGCCACTACATTTTCATCGATCAGTACATTCCCTTGTTTTATGTGTGTTTCTGTTTAAAGACACCTTATTGAATAAACACTGTTGATTCATTAACATTGTACTCACACCCAAATGTGCTGTAATTCCTTCCTGAACAAAGCTCACCTAGCACATGTATTTCCTCTTGTGTTTAGGAACAGTAGACAGCACTTCAGCACTACACCTGGGGGCCATTGTTAACAGCAAAACCACAGACAAAAAGCCCCCAAATACGAAAAACATGGCACTAAATACACTGCAGAAAGGACACTCGTTTACAGCATGCGAGTTGAAACAGGAAGGCAGAGCGTTGCCTTGTTCAACTTCAACTGCAAATGTGTACCTTGGATGGCAAATTTTTCACCGCTCTTCGCATGTCCAAGGAGGACCACGAAAGCACCGCCGAGTGTTGATTTGGGGATTACAAATAAATTTTAGCAAGTAGGCAATCTCGCAAATACAGTACCTGCAAATAATGAGTATCAACTATAGATTTTTTTCTTCTTTTACACTAAACAGTAATCTACTCTACACATTGTTTTTCCCATTTAACAACATACCTTGGAGCTTATTACTTGGAATCATGCACAGCAAGACCTGTCTCAATCTGTTTTATAGCTTGTAGGGCTTCCTTGTCCAGTGGTTAGCCAAACGCTTCCTTGCTGATGGACATTGGGCCTTTCCCTGCTGCCATGGATAACTTCCTGCAAAAGGCATTTGGCACATGTGTGTTTATAGCTGCCACATTTAAACACCCAGACGTGGGCTCCCCGGTCCAGGGGTTTTTTTGTTTGCATTCCTGGAAAATATTGCCTTATTGCCTCCGTGGAGGTTTTACCAACTCCCTCAGCAGCAGCGGACAGTGTCTGTTTCCTCACAGCAGTGCCAGCATCGGGTTTTATCACTTTGCAGTGGCGCCTGGTCTTGGGTTTGTAAGCGCAGCCCCACCCTTCCCTGGGGATGCCCACTGGCACCCCTAGCAGCCAAGCGCCCCCGGGGGGGGGCACTGGGAGGGGCCAGCCTCCTGCAGCCATCTCTCTCCTCCCCCCCCCAGGTGTCCCCCCAAGCCCCGCAGGGCCTGCACCGCAGCGCCGCCGCCCGCACCTCCGAGTCCACGCTGGTCCCGCGCCCCCCGGCGCCCCCGCGGAGGCCCGCCAAGGCCCTGGCCCTCCACGAGGAGCTGTTCGGGGCGGCGCCGGGCGGGAAGCGGGACAAGGCGAGCTTCGTGCGCGCCGTGCAGCACTTCGAGCAGCAGAGCGTGCGCAAGCGGGGCCACGTGGACTTCATCTACCTGGCCCTGCGCAAGATGCGGGACTACGGCGTGGAGCGGGACCTGGCCGTCTACAACATGCTGCTCGACGTCTTCCCCAAGGAGGTTTTCCGGCCTCGCAGCATCATCCAGCGCATCTTCCTTCACTACCCGCGGCAGCAGGAGTGCGGGGTGGCGGTGCTGGAGCAGATGGAGAACCATGGTGAGGCCGCGGGCCGGGGCGGAGGCGCATCCCGCAGCCTCTCTCCCGGTGGCTCTGATTCACCCCTTCTCTCCCCACCTCTTTCTGTCTGGCATCCCTTTCCTGGCCCCCTGTGGATTGTTTTCTTTCTCATCCTCTCCGATTCCCTCCTCCCTCCCTGACTTCAATTTGGCCTCTCTCTAGATTCTTTCCAACCGACCTCTAGGTGGCTTCCGCGCCCCTGCTCATGTCTGTCTCCCTTCTGTCTCTCCCCTCCCTTCCCGGGCTCCAGGGGTGATGCCCAACAAGGAGACCGAGTTCCTGCTGATTCAGATATTTGGCCGCAGAAGCTACCCCATGCTCAAGTATGTGCGCATGAAGCTGTGGCTGTCCCGCTTCAAGAACATCAACCCCTTCCCCGTACCCCGGGACCTGCCCCAGGACCCCGTGGATCTGGCCAGGTTGGGCCTGCGGCACATGGAGCCCGACCTGAGCGCCAAGCTCACGGTCTACCAGGTACGCAGCCCCTGGCCATGCCTGAGGCCACTAGCCCCGCACTCCTTGCCTGGGTCCTTCCATTCCCTTCTGCATGGCTAAAAACGCCAAAGGACACACACACAAAATCCCACAGTGAATGGCCCCACTCTCCTACCCTGGCCCCTTCAGCCCCTTCAGCCAGACGGGACCGTCCTTTCCAGCGGCCCAGTTCTCCTTCCAGAGACATCCTGTGCATTTGCAAGCAGACTTTTGAAATATCTTTTTTTTTTTGCATGTACATCCTTTTTATGTATATTTTTCCTCCCTGGTTCATTATGAACGATACCTATAGAATGGTTGAAAACATGACCCCACCACCGAGATTTGGAAGAAAGGAAAAAAAAAAACCCGTTATCTATCAAAGGAAGTTGTGTAGATTTGGCCTATCTACATTGTACGGGACCCACAGGCTGGAGAAGGCAAAAAGAGCCAGTGAAGAGCTCTGTGGATAGGAAGCTGCCTTCAGATGTCAGGAGGCGGGGGGAGAAAGCGTACATACAAATTTGCTTCTTTTCACAAAAACAAATGCTGGAAAGATTCGAAATCAGAAGTGGATAAAAAGATTATGTCTCAGAGAGCAGGAAGGACTTGGGTCGAGGGGACAGGATGAGAAACAGGACATTTTCTTTTCATATGGGTTGACTCCGCTCTCCCCCCCCCGCCCTTAAACTTTTAATTTTGAAATCAACCTACAGGACAGTTATAAGAATAATATAAACCCCTGTATTAGTCAGGGTTCTCTCGGGAAACAGAATCAACAAGAGATATCTGTCAATAATAAGAGATTTTATGAGTCTCTCATGTGACCGTGGGGATGCACAAGTCCAGGTTCTGCAGGCAGGCTGCAAGCCAGGGGCTCCGATGAAAGTCCAATGAAAGTCCTTGATGAGTTTCTGGGAGAAGTTGCCTGTCCAAAGACAGCCAAATTCTCTCTGAATGTTGAAATCACTTCCCCTTTTAAGGCATTCAACTGATTGGATAAAAGCGTCACCCATTGCTGATGCAATCTCCCTGATTGATGCAGATGTAATCAGCCATCCACACAGTAAACTCACTGGTGACCGAAGTCCATAAATGCTCTTGTATTACAATTAGCCCAGTGCTCGCTGGAACAAACACCTGGACACAATTACCTGGCCGACTCATTAGCCTAACCATCACAACCCCATACAGAGAATTCCATCATACTGCCCCCACCCCCCATCCCAGATAAGATCCAACAATTTTAACCTTTTGCCACATTTTGAGTTACGTTTTTATCACTGTAAATGTTTAGTGTGGTAAAAAAAATAAAATAAAATTGAATTTGAAAAAAAAAAGGAAAAAATACCCACCAACATTGAGAACAAACTAATGTGACTAGATATCTCATTGGTAACATCAAGAGAAATAAATTTTTCCAGGTTCACTGTGGAACCCACTTGTCCAGCTAGGTATCCTTAGAGGCATGTATTCAAAGAACAAAAAATAACTGCAGGTAAATCCTTAACTTAAGCTCATAGCTTCATGGTTAGCAATAATATTGAAACTATTTAATAAATACTGAAGGATTAATCAAATTTAAAAATCTGTTGATAGGAAGTAGGATTTTTTTTTGTCTGAGAAAAAAAACATGCAAATAAACAATTTAAAAAGTTAAGGAAAAAACTCCATAATGTTAAATTTGAAATGAAAAATGAGTATAAATTTACAAACTGTTCAGCAAAACAGCCCAGGAGCAAAACACATACTTCTAAAAAATGTTTCTCAAATGGCAAATTATTAGACACGTGCTGCTCCTTGTTTTTTGCTTTTTTCACTTAATGTGGCTTGGAGTCCATTCTGTGTTAGTATCCATCAATCCACTGCAGTTCTTTTTAACTTGAGAGGATGGATGTTATACAACAGGTCAGACGTTTCTGCCCAGGAGCATGTGCTTTTTAAAAATAATAATAATTTAGGTTTTGTGAACAGAAACCACATTCAGGGTGTAAAACTTAAAAGATACAAAAGGGTCAGCCTTCCCACCCTGCCTCTCCTCCAAGGAGGCAAACACCACAACTTGCTTTTTTTTGTCTCCTGGGATATTCTGCACATGTGAAATGATTTTTTTCTCTAATTTCATAAGCACTTTGCACTTACTATATGGCAGGAACTGTTCTGAACATGTTAGAACCAGGGGAAGTCCATTCTGTTCTCATCCCCATTTTGCAGTGGGGGAAACTGAGGCACACAGGTAAAGTGACTTGGCCAAGGTCATGCAGCTTGTGGCAGAGCTGGGATTTTAATACAAGTGGGCCGGCTCCAGGGTTCCCGCGGCCGGAGCATCTTAAATGTTGATGGCTTTTGCCAAATGGGATGGAAGCGAGGAGGGGATGGGTTTGAGTGATGTGCAGGAGGCCCAATAGATGGGCCCAAGAGCTGCCCTGAGCTCTCTGGGATCCCTGTTCCCTTTTCCCGGGCTCCTCTAGGGGCTGGGGGCTGCGAGCTCCCACTCCCACCTTGCCTTGCAGATGCCTTCGTCCAAAGACTGGACAGGAGCTGCAGATCCCAGCCGGCCCCACATTGTAGGTGAGACCCCCAGCACAGCCCTCCAGGGCTCTGCACTGGCCCCTGCCCTCTGCCTCTTCCCCGAGGGGCCTACTGGGTGGGCTTCCGGGGTGGGCCTGCAGACCGAGCCCCTCAGTCAAGGCCCGGGGCATACTTGTCTCCACCCCAGGAATCCAGAGTCCCGACCAGCAGGCGGCCCTGGCACGCCACGACCCAGGCCGGCCCATCTTCGTCGAAGGCCCCTTTTCCCTGTGGCTCCGCAACCGGTGCGTCTATTACCACATCCTCAGAGCCGACCTGCTGCCCCCGGAGGAGCGGGTGAGGTCCCAAAAAGCCCTGGCACTGGATGAGGGGGTAGGAGGTGGATGAGGGGTGTGGCCTGGCCCTGCCCAGGGTGAGGCAGGCCAGGGGTGGGGGTGTCAAGCAGGTGGCTGCAAGATCCTTGGCCTCTGACCCTGCGTGCCCTCCGCACCCCACCCCCGAGTAGGAGGTGGAGTTGATTCCAGAGGAGTGGAACCTCTACTACCCAATGCAGCTGGACCTGGACTACGGGAGGAGCGGCTGGGACGACTATCAATTTGACATCGATGAAGGTAAAAACCGCAGGGGTGGGACTCCCCACTGAGAACCAGCAGATGCCCCTGGACAGACACGAGCACACACACAAACCCCTCAGGGGCTCCAGGCACGTGTCAGGGCACGCATGGTCGCTCCCTTCACAACTCATGGAGTGTCTCTGTGCTGGCTACTGGGTGGCTCCCAGAAGAACAGGGAGGCATCACCCAAGGGAAGCATGGGGAGGGCCCTTGAGGCAGAGGGGGACAGTTTGTGCAAAAGCTGGCGGGCACAAGAGAGCTGAAAGGCAGCCGAAAGCCCCTGACCTTGGCCTCAAGGCTGGTGTGGGTGCGGGGTTGGGGGAGTGTGTGGCTGCTCCAGTCCCCCAGGCCCCAACTCTGAGGCCCATCTCTCCCGACAGTGGAGGAAGGCCCAGTCTTCGCCATGTGCATGGCGGGTGCTCACGACCAGGCCACGCTGGCCAAGTGGATCCAGGGCCTGCAGGAGACCAACCCCACCCTGGCCCACATCCCCGTGGTCTTCCGCCTGGCAGCGTCCACCGGGGAGCTCCTGGCGGCGTCCCCAAGGCCGGCCGAGCCGCCACCCCAAGGCCAGGAGGAAGAAGAAGACAATCTGCAGCGGCAGGAGCGCAGCCAGAGCTGAGACTAAGGGCGCGGCTAGGGGTGGGGGGTCAGGTTGCGGCCCCGGGGAGCCATGGACTTGTGTGAAGGGCATGAGATGGCCTTGGCGTGTACAGCGAATAAAAGTTTCCTGCTCCGGGCTGTCTTCCCCCATCTCTGGCAGGGTGGCCTCCCCTCCCCGAGACCTCAGATGTGGGCACCTAGCCCACCTGTCCCTTTAATGGGGCCTCCAGCGACCAGGACCCAGCCCACCCTCTTCGCCATCACCCGACACCTCCCACCCTTTCCTTGTCACCCCCAGGATGCGTTCCGGGTAAAGGCGTGGAGGCTCTGCGCGTTCCTAATCTGCTTGGTTAGAAAGTTTAACAGAAAAGGGGTGTGGGAGGGTCACGGACGGCGGTTGCGCGCATGTGCGGTCCTCGCTCTCGGTCTCCTTTTGGCGCCGCGGGGCCGCGCGAGGCCATGAGAAGTTTCCCGGCGGCGCGGCAGATGCGCGCCACTTCCGGTCTGGCTCCTAACAACGGGGGAGGCTGGTAACCAGGGAGGGGGGGATGGCGGAGCGGGCGCCGGAGCCCGAGGCGGAGGCGGAGGCGGAGGCGGGCGCAGGCGGGGAGGCGGCGGCCGAGGAGGGCGCGGCGGGCCGCAAGGCGCGGGGCCGGCCGCGGCTCACGGAGTCGGACCGGGCCCGGCGGCGGCTGGAGTCCCGGAAGAAGTACGACGTGCGGCGCGTGTACCTGGGCGAAGCGCACGGGCCCTGGGTGGACCTGCGGCGCCGCAGCGGCTGGAGCGACGCCAAGCTCGCCGCCTACCTCATCTCGCTGGAGCGCGGCCAGCGGAGCGGCCGCCACGGGTGAGGGGGCCCGGCCCGAGGGAGGGAGGACGCGAGGGAGGAGACGCCCCCACCCCCCGCCGGGCCGGGCCCCGCCCCCTCGGGCGCGAGGCCCCGCCCCCGGCGCCGGGCCGCCGGCTTGAGTCTCGGGCGGCGAGTCCCGCCCCCCAGCGCCGCGACGGCCCAGTCCTGGGAGGTGCCCAGCCGCTCGCCCCGCCCCCGGGCGTTTGGGCCCGCCCACTAGGGCCCTGGCTGCCCAATCCTGGGACGCGCCCCACCTCTAGGCCTTCCGGTGGCCCCGCCTCCAGGTCGGGCGGCCCCGCCTCCTGAGGCCTCCTGAGGTCCTTGGGATCTCACACCACCAGGCCTAGGGCCGGTGACTGAACATGCTGGGGCCCCCAGCCTTGCCCCGCATGGGAGGTCAGAGCCCACCTCGGACTGCGTAGAGACCCCGGGCCCCACCCTTCGTGGCTCCACGCACCCGGGGCACCCCTCCCAATCCGGACCGCACACACTTCCCTAAACCTCTTGGCTCCTGGGGAACCCCTCAGCCCAGGGGTCCCCCCCCAAGTGACAAGAAAGCCCCGAGTGAGCGGCTCAAAAGTGAAGGTTAGAGACCTTTGCAGAGTCTCTTGTCTTGAAAATGAACAGGGTGAATGGACTTTTTCCCTGCCTGCCCTATAGGTTGATGTGAGATTTAAAAGAGTTAAAATGTGCAAAAGGCTTGGAACCTTGACACGTAGTGAGCACTCGGCCTTAGCCATTACCACGATGACGTTCATCTCTATCACAAGCGGTGCAGCCACGAGATCCTCGAGATCTGCCCTGGTTTTTGCTTGCAGGCGTTTCTCAAATCCTGCAGAATTGTCCCCACCCCTCCTGGGGTGACAGTCCATTTATACATCCACCAGCAGGGCAGGAAAAGCTGGGAGCTTTGAAAACCTCAAGCCGGTGCCCCAGCCTCAGAGTTTCTGATTCATTTAGTCTGAGTGGGGTTACAGACCCTGTATTTTTTTTTTCCCCCAGAAAAGCTCCCAAGGAAACTTAAGTATGCAGCTGGGATGGAGAACCACTGGCCAGTGGGAACCGGGACCCCATCCTCTCTGCCATCACCTGACACCTCCCGCCCTTTCCTGGTCACCCCCAGGATGCTAAGCTGAAGGTGGTGTTTGCAGAAGCTTGGCTTGGCTGAGCTCCAGCAGTGTGGACCTTTCAGGACTGGGCCTCTGAGGCAACCCAGGCAGCATGTGTGAAAACCTGGCCTGGGGTGGGGAGGGGACATGTGGAGAGTCAGGAAAATACGCTAACTTGAGTGAGGGGTCTCCTGTGGGGACATGAGCAGATATAGAATCATTTTGAATTATTTAGACCCTGTCTTGTACTTCATGGGTTTCAGCTCAGAGGCTGTAAAACATGACCAAAAGGCAGGAATGACAATCAGGGTGAAAGGGAAAAAGGAAGAAAAGGGACTAAGTGAGGCACAGGTCACTGGGAGACATGATGAGGGCAGTGTGGGGGCACGTCGGGGCAGAAACCTGACAGAGGAATTCAAGAGACACGAAGAAGGGGGAATGGAAAATGAGCTAGGAATTTGCCTGGGAGCTTCCTAGCAGCCAGTGGGAAAAGGGAAACACAGTTGCGCAATTTCCAGTGTCTCTTCATTTTGGGGGTGGTGTGTGTGTGTCAGGAATGTTTATTGAGCACCTACTATGTGCCAGGCAGATGCTGAGGATGCAAGAATTGAACAAAACAAAGATCTTTGCCTCATGGAGCTGACATTTTAGTGAGGGGCAGGGGACAAACAAGAAATATAATAAAGTAAGTAAATGATCTAGAACATTAGAGAGTTACAGAGACTGTGGAAAAAAGAGAAATGGACTGGGGAAAGAGGACTCAGGGGCGTGGGTTGGGAGTTTTAATAGGGTGATCGGGGCAGGCCACATTGAGAAGATGGCCTTTGAGGAAAGGCCTGAAGGAGGCGAGGAGGAGCCAGGCGGATGTTCAGAGAAAGAGTGTTTGTTCCTCGCAGCGGGAACAGCCAGTGCAAAGGGCCTGAGGCAGGACTGTGCCCATGTGTACAAGGAGCAGTGAGGAGGCCCATGTGACTGGAGTGAGTGAACAAGGGTGGGTGGCGGGGGATGACGAGGGCACGGAGGTGACATGGCAGTGCCTTCTGGGCCCTGGGGAGGACTCTGGTTTTTTCTCCCAGTGAGGTGGGAGTCCTGGCAGGATTTTTTTTTTTTTTTT
>JAQZBX010023154.1:0-31044 GCA_029593785.1 Cabassous unicinctus | reverse complement strand
TGCAGACCCAGTCTAGGAAGGTGTCTGAATATCCATGGACTGTCTTAATGTATCCAGGTGGTGATCAGCCATACATCTGCTTGCTCTGCACTATGCAGTTTCCACGTATAGAAGACAACCAAGGTCTTCTTGAGGTAATGGTATCGTATCCCTGTCCATGAATGGCCCTTCCTAGGAAATATTCCCATAGGTATCAAAACGCATATTAGGAGAAGAGTTGATTTTTATACAAATGCTTCAACCCCATGGTAGACCTTATTTTATATACCTGTCCAAGACTTGCCAGTGGCCAGACAATATGGCCAAGTCCATAAGTCAGTGAGCTCCACAGTAACTCCTATGCCCTCTAGAATGGCCCTAGCCACTGCAATACCAATCAGAGTATAGGGCGAAGGCTAGCAAGGGTGAACATAGAATATATCAATACTACTAATGCATTCAGTAGTTGAAGTCATACAATGGAGTTATGTAGGGGCCATATGGAACTCACCATAGTTAGGCTTGGCAATTGTTGCAGTGGAGGTGTCCTTAGACCAATATCAGAAAGAATTATCTATTTTAATCTCCTCTTAGTGTTAATTACACCTGTCACAGTACACCGGTATCTAAAAGGCCTAAGGATGAAATTTGTTTCTCCCACATTCCCATTGACCTCTAACCTTACCACAGGTCCTTTGTGTCCCTGGAGACAGAGTGACTTCAGTGAAGAGATCCAGATAAAAATGGTTTGGGCCTTCTGACCCATCTCAAGGCTCAAAGGTAGGAGCAGAAGGAACAGCCCAGTGACAGTCACAGGTGTCAACACGGTAGGACAAAAGAGGTTTCTTTGGTCAAGAAGGAAGAGGCAGCTGGGAGCCCAACAGATCAATTGTTTTCATGCTGAGACTTCCAATTTCTCTGGAAGCAGAGCACAGCTCTAGCAAAGCTGTGTCCAGGTGGAATGAACAACCCTCATAAGTGGGCAAACCCATAGTTGAGGGAGTTTTTTTGGCAGCTCTTCTCACCATGTTGTTTAATCTGGAGGCAGGATGTGCTGCACATACACACAAGGGGCTTCACTATCCTTGTGTTCATGGCGTGGCCCTATTTGGAATCCTGGCCTGTGACAAAACTCAGAAAGGGACACCTCTGCTGCAGCAGCTGCTTGAGTGTGTCCAGTGGGTGTTCCTCCCCTGAAAGCAACTTTGGGGTAGACTCCCCCACCAACCTGTAGCACCTGCCATTGCTCTTTTCATGGTGGCTGCTGTCAGGAAACTCTGAAATGGATAGAGGATAAAACTTGCTCAACTCAAACTATACTCTCCCTAATTAACTTTAAAAAGATTGCCTCTATTTTTGTGTAGGGGAACTAGGTATCTAAGTTCTCTTTGGAGCTGCTGGCCAAAATGATCCTGAAGTGTTCTACATTCTTTTTAACTGAACTTTCAACTTACAGTGCCATAGGGTGGGAATCAGCATGTTATGTTTAACTAAAGTTTCAGCAGTTTGCAGTTCTATAGGGTGGGAATCAGCATCAGGTCTCTGAGTTGCTCAGAGCATGTGTTTTATGTGAACTTCAGTCACCCCACTCTTGGAGGGTCATAAACAGTGACTAGGGAACTGCTTGACTAACTTTTTTCTAATGCTTCTGTTGGATCTGTAATCTGACATAGGAGGAAAGCTCTGCCAGGAACCTGGGGCTAAAGGGAAGAACAAATGCTCTCACTTGGTATTGCAAAGCTATATACACTAACCACTAGCATTCACCAAGAATGATCCATAGCTTTCACTAGCATTTCCCCTGAACCAATAATATGCCTCCATGGATTCCACTAATACCCTTTTGTAAATTGAAGTGCCCCAAGGAACCCTCAAATTCTTGTCTATGATCCACTGGCATCCCTGCAGAAAGAAAGTCATGTGACCTTTGATAGCATATCTCAAGAGTGTCCTGTGATCCCTAGACCTTCTGCTTTTCCAGAATATCACTGTGCTTACTTGACTACCCTGCTCTGTGTACCAATTTGGTAGAGTATGAGTTGAGCTGCTAGGTGTTAATGGTAACCAAAACCAAAATGGAAGTTTAATGTCATCTTTATTCACTTACAAAAATATATATGCAAGAGTGTAAACTGAGAAGAGCAGCAGTCTTGCCCCTGATCCATTTTGCAATGGAATAGTACCAGTGATGTCTATTCAGCACAGACATGGGATCATGTTGTGGGAGACCTGAACAAAATGGCTCCTGCAGTTTTATGATCCCAGGGGCAAGGAGTAAAAATGTACTTGGAATGAGTCATAGTGGAGAACATGTATTCAAGGCCTTCCTTTCCTCCTTTCAAGAATGAGTTTTCAGGAGAGGTGCATTAGGGAGCCTCATTTATTGACCCCTGATATGGAGGTCTCCTGATGGGTAAACCTGGGCTAGGAATGCAGATTTGCACAAGATCTGATTTATAAAATTCATAATAATAAAAATAATAATAATATAAACACCCCAGAATCCTAGAATTTCACTGTTTTTCCATTTTTCAATGAACTTTTCCTCCAACTAGCAGATAAGCACTCTCCCTACTAGAAATACATTCATAACATGTGGGTTCTAATTTAATAAAGGCTAGCTGGACTAATATTTAAAACATCTGGTGCAACCTCTGAGATGGCTCTCTCTGTGGTGCTCTTCTTAATAAAGGAGGATAATGTCCTAATATATGAATGCTACACTTGGCCATATGACTTCTTTAGCAAGGAAATCTGAACAAAAATAGGAATATGGATTTAAGCCCCAGCATATTGATACATGTTTAAATATATTTTCTTTCTCTACAGGAATATTAACATCCAGAAACCTGAGCATAGAATGTGGATGGTGTGTAGCATAGCCATGGCCAACACATGAGGGACATGTGTCACAAGTTGAAAATAATCTTTGCTGCACTTATCAACAATATTTGAGTTTTATTGGTTATTTCAAGATAACTTGTTTCAGTTAACTGATACAATATCAAATGATTTCCAAAGCTCATGTACTAATTATAAACAAAATCCAGTGATAAATAAGGATAGCTTTTGCTCCAAATGTTCACCAACAGTTAAGGATTTCAGGTTATTTCTTCCAGTGTACTGAACTTATGGTGTACCTCATTGTGTAGACAACAACTACTCTATTCATTTATTCATTTATTTTACCATAGGTTCAATGTTCTTGCTCTAAACATTTATATAAATTACATAATGCTATGGTAAATTTTTGAGTAAGGCCCTTTTTTCCAAACTGGAAATGTTTTTGAGATTTATTCATATTGTTGAGTATACTATTAATTTCTTGATTTTGTTTTTTATTATTATTTTAATAAAATGTTATTGAAGTATATCATACATTCATTCACATACATAGACAATAAGTGTATAGTAAAAGTTGTGCAATTACAAAACAAACAAGCATATCATAATACAGGGCTCCTATACATCATCCTATCACCAATATCTTGCATTGTTGTGAAGCCTTTGTTTCAAACTATGAAAGAGCACCTTCAAAACATTACTACTAACTACATCCCAGATTATGAACACTCTGTATTAGTATTAAATATTTGTTATAGTTCATGAGAGAATGTTCTCATAATTGTTCAGTTAATTACAGTCCTTCTTCCACTACTGGATTCCCCTTGTTATACAGTCCCATGCTTTGTACAACCCATTCAAAGCGTTCATTCAGTGGCTCTCATTTTAACACAGTGTTGTGCTGTCATCACCTCAGTTAATTTTAGAACATTTTAATTACTTCAAAAAGAAAAATCCCACACTCCCTTATACCTCCTTATGTTTTCCCTTAATATTGATATACTATCTCCCATGCCATTGCTACAAAAATATTACAGTATTACTTTTAAAAATGCCTGTAAGTTACATTATTTGAAATTTCCCATGTATCAAATATTCTTAGTACTTTGTAAAAGAAAATACATTCCCCAGATTATTCACCAACATCCTTTCAATTGCCATTTATGTCAGTAAGGTGTTACCATCAACTCTATTCATTTCCACACTTTTACAAGAAAACTTATTAAAAATTCTACATACATTAAACATCAGCTCAAATTCTCATCCCACATGCTAACTCCTAGTAGGCTATATTGTAGAGTTTACCTCTGTGGGTTTACTTGTTGTATTTAGTTCATATTAGTGAGACCAATATTTTTCCTTTTATGTCTAGTTTATTTCACTCAATGTAATATCCACAAGTTTCACCAATTTTGTCATATGAATTCTGATTTCATTTCTTCTTATATTTGAATAGCATT
The DNA here is from genome assembly GCA_029593785.1 of Cabassous unicinctus. Taxonomy (NCBI): domain Eukaryota; kingdom Metazoa; phylum Chordata; class Mammalia; order Cingulata; family Chlamyphoridae; genus Cabassous; species Cabassous unicinctus. The sequence continues at coordinate 26,761 of JAQZBX010023154.1, read as the reverse complement.
CCATCATACGTTCATAGCATATTTTTGGTTCTCCATTCACTAGTTTATGAACACTTGAATTGTTTCCATATTTTAGTGATTGTGAATAATGCTGCTATGAACATCAGTGTGAAACTCAATTTGTGTTCTTGCTTTCAGTTCTTCTGAATATTTTAATAGTAACGGGATTGCTGGATCATATGGCAGTTCTCTTTTCAGCTACTTGTAGTGCCAAACTGTCTTTCACAGAAGCTGCACCATTCTACATTCTCACCAACAATCAAAGAGTGTTCCTATTTCTCCATATTCTCTCGAGCACCTGTAGTTTTCTGTTGTTTATTTTTTCTTTAAATAATGACCATTCTATAAGATGTGAAATCTTATTGTAGCTTTCATCTGCATTTCCCTAATAGCTAGTGATCCTGAGCATTCTTTTATGTGCTTTATGGCTATTTGTATTTCTTCTTTGAAGAAAAATCTATTCAAATATTTTTCCCTTTTTAAAAATTGGGTTGCTTACCTTTTCATCATTGAGTTGCATGATCTTTTTATATAACAAGGATATCAAACCCTTCTCAGATATGTGGTTTCAAGATATTTTCTCTCATTGAGTAGGCTGCTTTTTACTTTCTTTACAAAGTCTTTTGAAGAATAAAAGTGTTTCATTTTGAGGAGGTCCCACTTATCTACTTTTTCTTTTGTTGCTCGTGCTTTGGGTATAAGGTTTAAGAATCTACCACCTACCACAAATATCTTGAAGATGTTTCCCTATATTTTCTTCTAGTAGTTTTATGGTTGTAACTCTATGTTTAGGTCCTTGATCCATTTTGAGCTAATTTTTATATAAGGTGTGATATAAGGGTCCTCTCTCTTTCTTTTGGACATGAATATCCAGTTCTCCCAGCACCATTTATTGAGTAGACATGTCTGGCCCAGCTGAGTGGGTTTGATAGCCTTGACAAAAATAACTTGATCATAGATTTGAAGGTCTATATCTGAGTTTTTGATCTGGTTACATTGGTCAAGATGTCTACCTTTATGCCAGTACCATGTTGTTTTTCCAAAAAAACTAAGTACTATGCTTTAAAGTCGGAAGTGAGACTCCTCCAAATTTGTTCTCTTTAAAGATATTTTTGGCTATTTGGAGCCCCTTACTCTTCCAAATAAATTTAATAATTAACTTTTCCATTTCTGCAAAATAAGCTTTAGGGATTTTTATTGGAATTATGTTGAATCCATAAATCAGTTTACATAGAAGTAACATCTTATCTTTATTTAGTCTTCCAATTTAGGAACACGAAGTGTATTTCCATTTATTTAGGCCTTTGGTTTCTTTATGAAATGTTTTGTAATTTTTGGAATATAAGTCCTTTATTGTCTTTGATTATGTTTATTCCTAAATATTTGATTCTTTTGTAAGTGGGATTTATTTCCTGACTTTCTCATCAGATTGCTCATTAGTAGTGTATAGAAGTACTATTGATTTTTGCGTATTAATCTTGTATCCTACCTCTAGGCTGAAGTTGTTTATTGGTTCCAGTAAATTTGTTGTAGATTTTTCCATATATAGGAACATATCATCAGCAAAGAGCAACATTTTTGCTGCTTCTTTTTCTATTTAGATGTTATTTGTTTTTCTTGCCTAATTTCTTTAGCTAGAACCTCTAGCACAATATTAAATAACATTTGTGAAAGCGGGCATTCTTGTCTTGTCCTCATCTGAAAGGGAAAGCATTCAGTCATTTTGATGCTAGCTGTCTGTTTTTCATATATGCATTTAACATGTTGAGAAAGCTTCCTTCTATTCCTATTTTATTTTTAGAGTGTCTTTACCAAGGTTTTGCCAAATGCCTTTTCTGCATCAATCGAGAGGATTTTACTTCTTCAATTTATTAATGTGGTTTATTACACTGATTTTCTTGTGTTAATTCACCCTTGAATACCTGGATAAAACTCACTTGATTGTGATAAATAATAATAATAATAATAATAATTCTTTTAATTTGCTTATGGATTTGGTTTGCAAGTATTTTATTGAGGAGTCTTGCATCTTTATTCATTGGAGAAATTGGTCTGAATTTTTTTTTACCCATAGTATCTTTATCCATTTTTCATATTAGAACCTAGAACATTCTTTGATCTATGGAAATATTTCTTCCTGTTTAGTAGTTTTGGAAGACATTGAGAAAGATTGATATTAGATCATCTTTGAATGATTGGTAGAATCTTTGCATGTCATTGGTTTGTTGAGGTCCTCTATGTCTTTCTTTATGTATTTTTGCAAATTTGTCCATTTAGTCTATGTTGTCTAGTTTTTTTTTTTTTGACATACAGTTGTTCATAGTATCCTGTTATGGTCTCTCTTATTTCTGTGAGGTCCATGGTAATGCCCCCTCCCATTTCTGATGTTATTTATTTGAAATCTTTTCCTTATTCTTCTTAGTCACTCTGGTTTAGGTTTTGTCAATTTTGTTTACCTCAAAGAAAAAACTTTTCGTTTTGTTGATATTCTCTCTCTCTCTCTCTCTCTCTCTCTCTTTCTCTCTCTGGTTCAATATCATTCATCTACTATGATCTTTATTGTTTCTTTCCTTCACCTTGTTTAGGATTAGTTTGCTGTTGTTTTTCTATTTCTTCCAATTGTGCAGTTAGATATTCTATTTTAGCTCACCTTTCTTTTTAAAGATAAGCATTGAGGGTTATAAATTTCTTTCCCAGTACTGCCTTTGCTATATACCATAGGTTTTGATGTTGTGTTCTCATTTTCATTCATTTCTGTATATTTACTGATTTCCCTTGCAATTTCATCTTTGACCCAATGATTATTTAAGATTTTGTTTAATCTCCACATATATGTGAATTTTCCCTTTTTCCATTCATTATGGATTTCCAGTTCATAGCATTAAGGTCAGAGAAATTGCTTTGTATAATTTCAATCTTTTTTAAATTTATTGAGACCTGTCTTATGACCCAGCATATGGTCTATCCTGGAAAAGGAGCCATGAGCAATTAAAAAGAATATTTATCCTGCTTCTTTTGAGTATAATGCTTTATAAATATCTATAGGCCTATTTCATTTATCTTATTATTTAAGCTCTCTGTTTCCTTATTTATTCTATGCCCAGATATTCTACGCAATGCCAAGAGTGGTGTTGTACTCTCCAGCTAATATTTTAGGGACATCAATTCCTCCCTTCACTTTTGCCATTGTATTCCCAATGAATCTTGGAGCATCCAGATCAGGTGCAGAAATATTTATTATAGTTATTTCTTGTTGGTGAAGTGCCATTTTTATTAATGTATAGTGACCTATATAATATGTTATAAAAATTTTTTTCATATGAAATCTATTTTATCTGATATTAGTATCACTACTCTAGTCCTTTTTCAGTTACTATTTGCATGGAATATATTTTTCCAACCTTTCATTTTCATCCTAGTTGTGTCCTTATTTCTCAGTTAAGTCTTCTATAGACAGCATATGGATGGTTCATTTTTATCCATTCTATTACTCTATGTCTTTTGATTGGGTAATTCATTCCATTATAATTCAATGTTACTATTGTAAAGGCATTACTTACTTTGTCCGTTTTATCCTTTGTCTTTTCATTGTCATAGTTGACTGTTTTCTGTCTTTTTATATTTTAAGTTACTAGTAATATTCATTTCTCTTGCCCTTGTTTTCTCTTTTCAGGCTGTAGCACTCCCTTTAATATCTCTTGTAAATCTCATCTTTTCATAATATACTAAGTTAGGTTTTGTTTGTTTGTGAAGTCTTTACATTCATCTTCATTTTTGAAGGACAGTTTTGCTTGATAAAGAATTGTTGGCTGGCAGGATTTCTTTTTCATTATCTTGAATACATCATACCACTTTCTTCTAGCCTTCATAGTTTCTGAAGAATGATTGGCATTTAGTCATATTGAGGTTCCCTTGTAGGTGATGAACTTATTAGCTCTTGCTGCTTTCACAATTCTCTTTTTATCATTGGTATTTATCATTCTGAATAGTAGGTGTCTCAGAGTAGGTTTTTTTTTTTTTGTTGGTTTGTTTTATTCTGTTTGAGGTGCATTATCCTTATTAGATATTATTTATGTCTTTCATAATGGTTGGGAATTTTGGTTAATAATTTCCTCAAATATTCTTTCTGCCTCATTTCTGTTCTCTCCTCCTTGTGGGATATGAACAACACACATGTTTCTACATTTTGCATTGTCATTCAAATCCCTGATATCCTGCTATATTCTTTTCATTCTTTCCCCTTTCTATTCTGTCTAGTGAAGTTTCATTACTCATTCCTCCAAGTCACTAATTCTGTCTTCCATTAATTCAAATCTGATGTTATATGTTTCTAATGTATTATGTTAACTTTATTTTAAAAGAAGTTTTAGATTACAGAAATGTTTTATTGAAAATGTAGGGGATTCCCATAAATCCCATAACTTCCCCCTCTCAAATTTTCTGCTATTAATAACATCTTTCATTAGTGTGGTACTATTTTTTACAATTGATGAACAAATATTGAAACAGTGCTATTAACCATGGTCTATACTTAACATTATGCATTACACTTCACACAGCACAACTTTATACGTTTTGACAGAATTTATAATGGCCTGTATCAACCATTATGATAGCATGCAGAACAATTCCAGTGTCCCCAAAATACTCCATGTTATGACAATTCTTCCCTCTCCCTCCCCTCAGAACCTCTGGGGACTACTCATTAAATCAATGTCACAAGTTCTTCCTTTACTAAAATAATAAGTCTATTTTGTTTCACAGTTAAATTCTCTCCTTATGTTTGTTCATTCTCCAATCTTGAGGATTTTGGAATGATAATGACAACTTTGCTTCTGATTGAAAGTGTCTTAGATCGCATGGGGTAGATGGATTGAACTGTCTTGCGTGCAGTTGTAGAAACTGTCTGTTTTTTTTGTGTGTGTGTTATTCTTTTGGAGTGGGCATTGTCTATCATCATTTTATTAGCTGTCTTGGGTGATTCTGAGGAACTGGAGAGTAGGTGTTGGCAGCAACTTTGTTGAGATTCAGGGCTCAACTGGCATATGAACAGACCAAAGGTTTAAGTCCCTGAAACATATATTTACTCGGTATAGTGCTAAGTATAGGTTCAAATAAATGTGGCAGAAGAACCATGTGTAAGTAAAGTATAAATGAGTCTAACTCTTATATTGGGGATGCAGGCTAACATATATTTCAAGGTAAGGCCTACTGACTGGGTGCCAATTTCCTGGGGTTGTCTGCCCTGCTTATATAGCACAGATATCTCTACAGCCTTCATAAATGCCCCTGCTTGAGACACTGTTTACTGTGACAGTCAGTGAGATCCTCCTGAGACGTGCATATGTGTAACTTTTGGAATGACCTCCAAACTCACTTTGAAATCTCTTAGCCATAAAACTTCTTTTGTATTAAATATTTCCCCATTTTGGTTAAGGTCTTTTTCCAAATGCATTGATAGGTGGCATTTGGTAATAATCTCTTGGTGCCAGGGAGGCCAACCTTAGGAGTCATGTCTCACGTCTCATCCACTGTGTCTTTCATCCTATAGGTACTGTTCCTTTTCTTTATAGGCTTTCAAATTGTTCTTTATGCTCACTCAATAGCTTCAAATACTTTATATATTTAGCCATTTATCAATTCAACTCCTTGAATTGATTTAGGGAATTTGCATGATTAACATTGATTAGTTGTCTTAAATCCTAAGTCTCATCAAGTATTTTTTGGCTTAGTCCTTCATCTGGGCTATCTCTTCCTGTTTCTTATTGTTTCTAAGTTTTTGCTGTTTTTATTGGTGAATTACTCTGATGATAAAATTCTCCCTCTTGCCTAGTAGTTTTGTTTCATGACTTTTCTTTGATATGAGGTTTAATTTATTCTAAGTCTTTAAAATTTCTCCACTTAAGTTTTCAGAATAGGACCAGGGACTCATTAATGTGGCACAGATATGCTCCAAATTAGCTGGGGTAAGAGACTTCTATAAATGTGTGTTCTCCTTGCACTTTCCTGTCCTGTCTGCAGATGAAACTGATTGGTAAATTTTTCCAAGGAGGTGTCTGTCTCTTTCAACTTTGCTTGCTGCTGATTCGTGTCCGGCCAGAGCCAAGATTCAAAGTGGGATCTGACGGCTAAATTCACTGAATAGGAATCACTCCCCAACTTTTGCCACACTCTCCTTTTTCCCAGGGAGGAAGACATCTGTCCCCTTCACAATTGGATACAGTAAGGCACAGATTTTACCCAGGCTATTCACCTTGAATGAAAGGGAGCCATTTTGACTGTGGGGGCTAGTAACTCATATTTTTCATTTCAGCTTCTTTGTCTCTCTGTCTCTCACCCTTCTGGAGAATGTACAAAAGTCTCCTAGACTACCAATCCCCAAAGCAGCTCCCTCAGATAGCTTTATGCCCTTCTTCAACTGTTTTTGTAAGAGAGTTGAGCCCTTCCCACCTACTCTGATGCCATCTTCCCAGGAGTTTCTAGTTTCTTCATTTTAAATTGTGGTTAATATTATATTCTATAAACATTTCACACTTTGCTTATCAATTGTCTTTGATGGACACCTGTGCCATACCCACATTTTAGGTATTAAGGTAAATATGCTAGGAGAGCCAGTCTTGTGCAAGTTGATTTCCTCATAATTTTCAGTTCCACTGGATAAATAGTGACTACTGAAATTGGTAATTCATTAGATAAATGATAATCATTTTAATAAGAAAATGCTCAGCATTTGCAAAATGTTTCAAATGTCTCTAACTACCAAGAAACTGCATCAGAGTTTAGGCTCACCAAAATCCTTACAATCTTTACTTGTGTCCAGATTTGTTATTTCAAAAATTCTGGAGGTGTGTAGTAGACAACATTGTGATTTTATTTATTATTTCCCTTCAGAATATACCAAGATGAATTACATACTGACACTAAGTCTTGATAAAATAAAAAAAGATTTAATTTAACATGTATTCTCTGATCATAATTAATTAAATTATATATGAGCTCCAACCAAAATTTTGGAAATTAAGCAGCATGTTTTTTAAAAATTTGTTAATCAAAAAGAAATCGTAAGGAAATTTAAAAATATATTTATTTTTATTATATGCTAGTGAATGATAGGATAGAATAGAAATAAATCAGTACCTTGAGAGAAGTTTAAAATTGAAAGTGTCTGCATTGCAAAAGGGGAAAAGTCTAAAGAAAAATGAACTATAATTCAACTCCAGAAACCAGGAAAATAAGAACAAAATGATTCTCAGCTTAGTAAAAGAAGACAGTAATAAAGAAAAGAGCAGAAAAACAATGATAAAGAAAATAGAAAAGCAGAGAGTTACAAAAGCAAAAAGTTTTCTTTGAAAAAATCAAATTGATCACTCCTACCTAGTTTTGTCAATGATCAAATAGAATTAAAGACTACTAATATCAGGAATTAAATAAGATTTATTGCTGATAAACATTACAGCTGCAAAGACTTTGTTGCTTAACAGACATAATCTGCTAAGAAGATGAATATGGTAGTCTCTAGAGGCCTCAGTTGCCCCATAGAGTGAACAACTGAAATAAACTGGGGGAGTCATCTTCCTCAGAGCCCCAGATAACAGGCAAATGTATGCAGTAACTGGAAGAGAGCTAAATCAAGAGGACATACCTTAACAATGATAGGAAAAATTTCTGGAGCCCTTACTTTCTTACCCCAACTTCCTCAATGTGGTGTAGAATCTGCCTGCACTCTCATTGTGAGTCCCCTGGCCCTGTTCTGGAGGAACAGGGTAACTACTATATGTATACTGATTTGCTTGTATGATGTTGCCAATCTACAGGTGGCAGCCTGAAGTGCTGAACAAGAATGCTCATCTCTGGTTTAAACCTCCAGAACTTGCTCTACAAGAAGAAGTAGCTTCCACACAAGTAAGGCCTGGTAAGAAAAGGCCTGGGACCAAGGGTTACCCATTTCAAGATAAATATAGGTCACCCAGGAGGAGTGTTGTCCATTCTATCAGATAAACAGGGAAATTCTTAAAGCCAAAACCCAGGCTCAGAAAATACAAAGAGGAATCCATGTTTTTGTCTAAGGCTGTTATTTGTAGGGGGTCTGTAATCTAAAAAGGTCATACCAGAAGTATCAAGATAAAATATAAAAATGTACAGTGTAGAGCAATAAAATACAAGACAAAAATATGAAATGATGGCCAATCCAAAGGAAAAGCTTAAAACATCAGAAACAATCAAGAATGAAGACAAGATATTGGATATACCAAAGACTTAAATGGTCTTCAAAATGCTCAAAAACATAAAGAAAGAACTACAGGGTATCAGGAAACAATGAATTAATAAAAGGAAGAGGAGCCACACAGAAACAATGGAATTGAGTACCACAATAGCAGAAAGCAATCCCCAGAGGATTTCAACAGCAAATCTGATGTAGCAGAAGAAAAAATAAGTGAGATGGAACATAAGACAATTGACATGACTCAGGCTGAAGGGTAGAAAAAACATTGTGGAAAGAAAGCTGAACAGAGCCCATAAGGTATGGGATATGATCAAGGCTACCAATGCATGCATTGTGAGATACACAGAAGGAAATAGAGAGTCGCAGAAGGAATATTCAGATAAATAATGGTAGGAAACTTCTCAGATGTAATGAAAGACATGTATAAACACAATCAAACAGCCAAAAGAACACCATACAGGATAAAATCTTAGAAAACCATGACCAGACAAATTGTGATCAAACAAATGCCAAAGACAAAGAGTTCTGAAAGCTTCAAGAGTCAAGCAACTTGTTTTGTTCAAGTGAACCCCAATAAGATTAAGCAACAATTTCTCAACAGAAAGCATGGAGACAAAAAGGCAGTGGGATGAAATATTTAAAGTGCTGACAGAAAATGATTCACTTATCATATTATAACTTGCAAGACAATCTTTAAAAAGTGAGAGAAAGATTAATATGGTATTCCCATATTAAAAACCAACCAACAAAACAAAACAAAAATAAAAACCTGAGGGAGTTCATCATGACTAACGGTGCCCTACAAACAATGTTAAGAAAGTTCTTTGGACAGAAATAGACACAAGATAATGGGTTGAATTACAAAAAAAAAACAAAAAACAATAAGAACTTGGTTAAATATAACCATTTCTGTAATTAACTAGTAATAATTTTTTGTGTTTTTGTTATGTAATTCCACTTTTTACAAGTTCTAACATCCACGTGCTTAAAAGTGAAATATTAATCTGTGGTTTGGGACATACAATGTATGAAGATATAATATGAAAGAATGATAACAAAAAGAGGGGTGACAGAAGGTATGGGCAATTATTTGTGAATATACACTATAGTTAACCCTATAATAATAATAATAATTAATAATAATAATAATAATATTGGTTTATCAATTGTAACAAACATACCACATTAATGTAAATTATGAATGAGAAGAAAAACTGCATGGGTATGTGGGGAGCATTATATGGGAACTCTTTTTTCTGCATGATTTTTCTATAAAACATCACTATTCTAAATATAAAAATAAAACTGGGACAAAGTAAAACACTATATAATTAAAAAGCAATCAATTAAAGACAAAGACAACAATTATAAATATATGTGCATCTAAAAGTAAGATTAAAAATATATAAAGCAAAAATTGACAAATTTGAAGGGAGAAATAGACGACTGTATATTACTAATAGGAGAATTCAATACACCACATTCAATAATGGATTGACCAGCTAGACAGAAGATCAATAAGTAAACAGAAGAATGCAAAATGTTAATGAGAGGGAAAATTGCATGTGGGAGATAAATGGGCATTATCTATTTTCTGCCTGATTTTTTCTGTAAACCAACAGCTGCTCTTATAATAACATGAATATAATGAAAACAACTAATAAAATTAGTTGCTAATGATGAAATTTGTGTTTCAAGAGAAAATTAAATTTTAAAAATACTTATCTCCTACACATGAGCTAGAGAACTTTCCAATACTTAAAGATCTATCTGAGAGAATTGGTGATATTAATAAATGTAGTTTATTTTAGTATAGTAAATGATTCTGTGAACAAGCATTTTCTGAATGAACACTTCTAGCTGCTACTAAGCTATGCATGTTAAAAACCCAATCAAATTGCTAAACAGACAATAGATTTAAATCTAAAAAAATAAAAAAATTTATTCCATATTGGAACTTTTCTTTAAGAAACTGGCACTTGTTAATTTTTGGTTTAGAATAGTATTATTTTAGAAGAATATTAAAAATTATTTTAAAGCTCTAATCAAATACATCTTCCCTTTTCTAACCATGTATTTCTATAAGACAATATTTTCTTCAGACCTTTGATCAAACCAACATATTGCAATGGAAAGAATGAAAAAGCATATATGATAATTCAGCTATTTTCCAGTAATTAAAAAATAAATAGAATTTCAAAAGGAAAAATAATTCTTTCCTCAAACTATATTTTAGTTTCAGAAAATAAGTTGTTTTTGATATGTATTATGGCATGAAATATAATGACTTATTATTTCTAATAATTTAAGTATATTATATCTATTTGTTGAAGAGGCCATTCTCTCCCAGTTGAATGGGCTTGGTGGCCTTGTTGAGTAACAAGTGACCATATATGTGAGGATCTATATCAGAATTCTCGGTTATGTTCCATTGGTCAGTATATATATCCTTGTGCCAATACCATGCAGTATTGACCACTGTAGCTTTGTAGTAAGTTTTAAAATTAAGTAGTGTGTTTCTTCCTATTTCATTTTACTTTTTCAACATGTCTTTGGCTATTTGGGGCCCCTTGCCCTTCTAAATAAATTTCATAGTTAGCTTTTCCAATTCAGTAAAAAATGCTGTGGTAAAGTTTTTTGAGATTGCATTAATTCTGTAAATCAGTTTGGGTAGGATAGACATCTTAATGATGTTTAGTCTTCCTATCCATAAAAAAAAAATATTCTTCCATTTATTTAGCATTTTTATTTTCTTTAACAGTGTTATGTAGTTTTCAGAGTACAAATCATTAACATCTTTAGTTAAATTTATAACTAGGTATTTGATTCTTTTAGTTGCTATTGTAAATGGGATTTTTTCCTTGATTTCCTCTTCAGATTTTTCATTATTGGTGTACAGAAATGTTACTGATTTTGTACATTAATTTTATAACCTGCCACTTTACTGAACTCATTTATAGGCTCTAGAAGCTTTCATGGTATAGGATCATGTCATCTGCAAATAGTGAATTTTTTAATCTTTCTTTCGTATTTGGATGGCTTTTATCTTTTTCTTGCCTAAGTGCTTAGGTAAGTACTTCTAACACAATGTTAACTATTAGAGGTAAAAGTGGGCACCCTTGTCTTGATCCAGATCTTGGAAGTACCTCCTTGAATTACCCAGGAGGCAGTGGCTATCTGAAGTTTTAGACTGCACAAAAATTACATAGAAACTACAGGGTATGCCCATATACCAACCCCTTGACCTCCCACATTTTCCCCAGTTAATAACATCTTACATTATTTTGGTACATTCATTATACTTGATGAACAAATATTGAAGCATTGCTACTATCCCAGGTCTATAGTTTACCATATAGTTTGCACTTTTTTTTGAGGTACTGGTGCTGGGGACTGAACCTGGGACCTTGTATGTGGGAAGATGGTGCTCATCCACTGAGCCACATTGGCTTCCCTGAGTTGTTGTTTTTTTACTTGTTTGCTTGCTTTTTGTTTTGTTTTGTTTTGTTTACAGGCACTGGGGACTGAAACCAGGATTTCCCATGTGGGAAGCAGGCACTCAACTGCTTGACTCACATCCACCCCCTCGTTTACACTTTTGAATGTACAGTTTTATACGATTTGACAAACTGTGTAATCACCTATATCTGTATTTGCAATATCATCAGAACAATTGCAATGCCCCCCAAATGCCCTGTGTTCCACCTATTTCTTTCTGCCTCTCACCACAGAACCTCTGGTAACCACTATCTTTATATCAATGTTAAAAGTTCTTCTGTTACAACAATAATAATGACCCTACTTTGATCCATGATGGTATTCCCCCCTTATGTTTGCTCATTCCTCAATCTTGAGGATTTTGTTATGGTGATTCTTGCTTTGCTTCAGAGTGAGAGAGGGTTAGATCTTATGGGGCAGATGGAAGAAACTGTTTTGCTTGCAGTTGTAGATACTCTTGGTTTTTTGGCATGGGAGTCATCCAGCATCATCATTTTGTTCATTGTCCTGGGAAGTCTAATGAACCGGAGGATAGGTGGTGGCTGCACCTCTGCTAAGACTCAGGGCTCAACCAACATAAGAACCAACCAAAGACTTAAATCTCTGGGACATATATTTAAATGGTATAGTGCTAATTTCAGGTTCAAATAAAAGGGGTAGAAGAATCATGCATAGGGAAAATAAAAATTAGTCTAACTGTGTTACATTGGGGAAATAGGATAACATAAATTTCAAGGAAAGGCCCACCAATGGGGTGCTGATTTCATGTGGCTGTATGCTTTCCCTGTGTTGTTTGGATGTCTCTAGAACCTTTGGAAGCACCTTTGCTTTGGTTTCGTTTACTGTGGCTGTTAGTGAGTTCTACCAAGACATTAGTAAATGTAATCACTGAAACCCCCGCCCACTCACTTTGAAATCTCTTAGTCATAAAAACTCTTTTATATTTAATATTTCCTGTTTATATTCAAGGTTTTTTTCCAAATACATCATTGATTCGGTTTTGGTTTTAATTCCTCATTTTCAGGAAGGCTTAGCCACTGTAGTCATATCTTGTCCTGGGGGAGAAAGTAGTGAATTTATTTGCTGAGCTTTGGATTAGAAAGAGGCCATACATAACTAGGAGGTTTTGGGGTGGTAACACTTAGGCAAGAGTTATTCTTAGGCTAAGTTTCAATTGTACAAGAATAATGTTCATAAGTACACAAGCAGTGATACCATAGGCTTGGCTTATTAGTCTGTTTTCTTTTTATTAGGGCTGGTCTATATACTGTATAGATTCTTGCCATTCTAATTGACAAGGTAGGAGGACACACCAAGATGCGAATTTAATATTTTGTTGATTATTGTGGTTTTCTACACCCATTGAGATAACATCCTATGACAACTTGAACACATTCATAATCCATAGAGTGATGCCCCGGATCTACCCTTCCCCCACACACCCTCATCACCAGCACCTGACACTGGAGTCCTTCCCCTGACATAGATGCCAAAAGAACAGTCCTGCAATTATATTATCAACCACAGTCCACAAGCTCCCTAGAGTTCACCTGTTCTTTCATCAAGCCCTCCCCCCAGCTCCATGGTTGACCCAACCCATCCTCCCAATAGTGTTCTCACTCACACTCCAACACCATCAAACCCACTCACACCACTGCATCCGCATCTACTCCCTTCGCTGCCAAACTGCCACCCTATCACTTATCATAGATTTTGCCTAGATTGAGAATTGGGTCACCACTCTACTCCATTTCTATTTTCTGGTTCCCTATCTTCCAGACATTACTTCCAAGAATCTGTACAATATCCTTAGTTCACATCAGTGAAATCATAGAATGTTTGTCTTTTATTGACTGGCTTACTTCAATCATGATAAGGTCTAAAATGTTCATACATGTTGTCACATGTAGCAATAATTCATTGCTTCTTACAGATAGATATGCTGCATTTTATCAATTCATTCATTGCTGGAAACTTGAGTTGTTTCCAACTTTTGGAAATTGTAAATAATGTCACGATGAACATTGGTATGCATATGTCTGTTCACTTCCCACCTTTCAATTCTCCTGGGTATATTCCTAGTAATGGGATTGTCAGGTCATTGTCAATCTTGAGGAACTGCCAAACTGTCCTCTGCAGTGACTACAACATTCTACATTCCTACCAACAATGGATGAGTGTTCCTATTCCCCCACATCCTCTCCAAAACTTAGAGTTTTGTTTTTTAATAGCATCCAGTCTAGTAGCTGTAATATGGTATCTCAGTGTATTTTTTGTTTTGTTTTGTTTTTATTTCTATTTTTTATTTTTTTAAAGATTTGTTTATTTATTTATTTACTTTTATCCATTTTTACCCTTCCTCCACTCTGTTTTTGCTGTTTTTGTGTCCATTTGCTGGTCAATTCTCTGTGTCTGTTTCCTGCCCTCTCTTCTCCTCCTGTCTTCACTGGGATTTGATCTTCAGAACCTCCAATGCCAGAGAGAGGCATCCTACCACCTGAGCCCCCTTAGTTTCTCGTTTTTATGCAAGTCTCGTCTTGGCTTTCCCTTGCATCACTCTCTTGTTATGTCATCATCTTGCTGAATGCCTCACCAGAGCCTGAAGGTACACCCATGCATGGGGCCTGTGGTGCTCACCCACTTGTGAGCCTGACAGTGCACCCACACACAGACCCTGATGGTGCACCCATGCACAGGGCCTGGCGGCCTGCATGTCTTCTATATTTTTCTTTTCTTTTTTAATTTTTACCGGGAGATCCCAAAGATCAAACCCAGGTCCCTCCATATGGGAGACAGATGCCCAATCATTTGAGCCACATCTGCCCCCCTGTTATAACTCTTAAGGTTGACCAAGGATACCTAGAGTTATAGTCATTTCCCAATCAGGATGGTCATATAATAAATCAGACTTGTTTTATCACCAGCATTCTAAGAATCAGACGTAGGGAGAAAAACTAGGTCTGGGGACAAATGCATGGTTTCTAATATAGCGAATGTTTAGCCTTACCCTGATTATTACAAAATCAGGACAGCAAGAATATTCACATCCAATGTAGTTTTTATTTGAATTTCCTTAATAGCTAGTGATATTGAACATCTTTTCATGTGTTTCTTTTTTTTAGCTATTTGTATTTCTTCTTTGGAAAAGTCTCTATTGCCTATTTTCAAATGGTTTCTTTGCCTTTTTATTATTGAGATATAAGGTTTCTTTTTATGGTGGATATTAGACCCTTATTGGATAGTGGTGTGGTAGTTTGAAATTATATAATTAAGCACACAAAAAAAGAAATATTATGGTTTAAACTAATCCACAAATCCATTCCTTTGGGTGTGAGACCCATTTGAGTAGGTTAAGTCACTGAGGTGTGCATCCAGTTGAGTCTCCATCCCCTTGCAGATTCTGATATGAATGTATCCAAACAGATAGACTGACATACAGGAAAAGGAAATCAGTATATTTGATTCTGCAATGAAAGAGAGAGAGAGGGCTGAAGTAAAACAGAAGCCCCCAAGAGGATCAAAGAGGCTGTCACCACAGAGTAGCTCAAGAAGAGACCAGTGTTCTTATATGTCTGATAGCTTACAGTTGAACTTGGGAAGACAGCAGGACATCCAAGAATGATACAGGAGGGTTGGAAAGAGACAAGTCCTATGCCTGTTTGTTTACAGCTGATCTACAAGAAGTGGTAGATTCTGGAGGAGAAGGCAGAGACCTCTACATAGATTGGCAGCCATCTTGCTTCATCATGTGGCAACAATGCCAGGATCAACAGTAGCTAACTTTGGTGAGAAAGCATCTCTAATGGGACCTCAATTTTGGACTTTTCATGGCCTTGTAATGGTAAGCTTTAACCCAAATCCATACCCTTTATAAAATCCATCTCTCTGAGGTACTTTGCATCACCAGCTCTTTAGCAATCTAAAACAGAAATTTGTACCAGAAGAGTGGAATTGTGTTGCTGTAATCACCAAAAATGCTGGACCAGTTTTACAAACGTGTAATAAGTATTTTTTAGAGGAATTGTGAAATGCTTGATAGGAAAGGCTTAGACTTTTTTGAAGAGACTCTTGGTAGGAATATGGACACTAAAGTTATTTCCAGAGAGGCCTTAGAAAGAAATGATGAAATTGTTATTGGAAACTGAGGGAAAGGCAATCCATGCTTTAAAGTTGCAGAGAACTTAGCATAATTGACTACTGATGTTAGATAAAAAGCAGAATTTGAAAAAATGAGCTTGGACATTTAGCTGAAGAAATCTCCAAAGGAAATGTAGAAAATGCAGCCTGGCTTCTCCTTGCAGGTTTTTGGAACTGTTGGAGAACATGACTGTTTCTCTCCCAATTTCTCCTTATGGTTCTGCAAATGTGTACACTATGTCTGTCTCTCATTTGTATTTTGAAGGCAGATAAATGTGTGGTAAGTTTCACAGGTCTACATCCAGAAGGAGACTTCTGATCCAAGACAAACTGTATTCCTGTAACTGATTTTGATTTAACTTTTTACTTAGCATTGCTACTGAAATGATTAATGTTTTCTTCTTGTTGTTGTTGTTTAATATTAAAATGTCTTTTTGGGATTCAGAAGAAGGAGTGTGGCAGTTTGAAATTATTTTAGGAATCCAAAAATTGAAATATTGTATTTCAACCTAACCCAATCCTGTGGACGTGTGACCCATTTGACTAGATTACATCAGTGAGTCATGACTCTGTTTGAGTCTCTGTCCTTTTGGTGTGTCTGATATAAACATATTCACACAGACAGAGAGATAAAAAGGAAGCCAGTATATTTGATTCAAAAAATGTGAGAGAGAGGGCTGCAGGAAAACAGAAGCCCCAAGGGTCTCAAAGAGGCTGGTCCCACAGAGCAGTTTAAGAGGAGACCAACCCTGCTATGTGCTTGGCAGCTTACAACTGAACTTGGAAATATAACAGAAGAGCTGAGACTGATTGGGAGGCCCAGAAAGAGATAAGTCATATGCGTGGTTATGCACAGCTGAACTCCAAGAGAAGGTAAATTATTTAGGGGAAGGCAGAGACCTCTCCAGAAATTGGTGGTCATCTTGCTTCCCTATGTGGCAAAACTGTCCTGATCAACTGTAATTGACTTTGGTGAGAAAGGATCTCTGAAGGTGCTTACATTTGGATGTTTCATGGTCTTGGAACTAAGTTTTTAAACCAAATAAATACCCTTTATAAAAGCCATCCCATTTCTGGTAGTTTGCATAAGCAGCCCTTTAGCAAACTAAAGCAAATGGTTTCAAAATATTTTCTCCCTTTGACAAGGCTGCCCTTTCACTTCCATGACAAGCTCCTTTGAAGTGGAAAAGTTTTTAATTTTTAGGTGGTCCCATTTATCTATTTTATCTTTCTTTACTAGTACTTTAAGTGTAAAGTTTATGAAACCATTTCCTACTAGAAGATCTTGGAGACGTTTCCCTACATTATCTTCTAGGCACTTTATGGTCTTAGCTCTTATATTTAGGCCTTTGATCCATCTTGAGTTAATTTTTATATAAGGTAT
Organism: Cabassous unicinctus; assembly: GCA_029593785.1. Classification (NCBI taxonomy): domain Eukaryota; kingdom Metazoa; phylum Chordata; class Mammalia; order Cingulata; family Chlamyphoridae; genus Cabassous; species Cabassous unicinctus. The sequence goes on along the minus strand of JAQZBX010023154.1, from coordinate 9,518 downwards.
GAGATGGAGATCCTCTTATATTCATTTTTATATAGATATCCAGTTCTCCCAGCAAAATTTGTTGAAGAGACTATTCTGTCCCAGTTCACTGGGCTTTGTGGCCTTGTCAAATATCAATAAGCCATACATACATGGGTGTATATCTGAAATCTCTATTTCATTCCATTGGTCAGTATGCCTATCCTTGTGCCAACATCATGCTGTTTTGACCACTGTAGTTTTGTAGTATATTTTAAAGTAAGGCAGCATGATTCCTTTCCAAATAAATTTGTTAATTGGCTTTTCTAGATCTATAAAAAATACTGTTGGGACATATATTGGGATTGTATTGAATCTTTACATCAATTTGGGTAGGATGTACATCTTAATGATATTTAGACTTCCAATTCATTAACATTGGATATTCTTCCATTTATTTGGTTCTTCTTTGATTTCCTTTAGCAAAGCCATGTAGTTTTCTGTGTAGAAGTCCTTTACATCCTTAGTTGTTGATTCCTAGATATTTGATTATTTAGGTTCCACTTTGAAACAGAATTTTTCTTGGTTTCCTCTTCAAACAGCTCATTTTTTACTGCACAAAAACACTACTGATATTTGCATGCTGATCTTATATCCTGTCACTTTTCTGAACATGGTTATAAGCTCTGAAATCTTTGTCATAGATTTTTCAGGAATGTCTACATATAGAATCATGTCATCTGCAAAAATGGGGCATTTTATTGTAACTTTCAAATTTGGGCTTCTTTTATTTCCTTTTCTTGCTTAAGTGCTTGAACAAGTACTTCTAAAACAATATTAAATAAGGTAGTGACAATGGGCATGTTTGTCTTGTCCCAGATCTTAAAGGGAAAGCCTTTAGCATTTCACTATTGAGAATGATGTTAGTTGTAGGTTTTTCATATATACCCTTTATCATATTGGGGAAGTTTCTTTCCATTCCTATCTTTTGCAGTGTTTTCATTGAGAAAAGATGCTGTATTTTGTCAAATTCCTTTTCTGCATTGATAGAGGTGATTACGTGATGTTTTTCATCTGATCTGTTAATGAAGTGTATTATATTGATTGATTTTCTTATGTTGAAACATTCTTGCATATCTGGGATAAAACCAATTTGATCATGGTATATAATTTGTTTGATGTGTTTTTGTATTTGATTTTCAAGTATTTTGTTGAGAATTTTTTCATCTAAGTACATTAGGGAGATTGGTTTGTATTCTTTTCTTGTAGCATCTTTATGTGGCTTTGGTATTAAGGTGATGTTGACATCAAAGAATGTTAGATAATGTTCCCCCCTCTTCAAATTTTTGGAAGAGTTTAAGCAGGATCAGGTATCAGTTCTTTCTGGAATGAGAGAATTTATCTAAGAAGCCATCTGGTTCTGGGCTCTTCTTGGTTGGGAAGTTTTTTGTGACTAATTTGATCTCACAACTTGTGATTTGTCTGTTGAGATCTTCTATGCCTTCTTTCATCAATGTAGGTTGCTTGTGCTTTCTAGAAAATCATCCATTTCCTCTTCATTGTCCATCTTGTTGGCATACAGTAGTTTAAAGTATCCTCATATGATAGACTTTATTTCTGTGGGATTAGTGGTGCTATCCCCTGTCTCATTGCTAATTTTATTTCTTTGAATATTTCTCTATTTTATTTTGGTAAACTAGATAAGAGTTTGCCAGTTTTATTATAAAAATGGATTTACAGATTCAATGCAATCCCAATAAAATTTCAAACAGTATTTTTACAGAACTGGAAAAGCCAATTATCAAATTTATTGGAACTTTTAAGTGGCCCTGAACCACCAAAGTTATCTTGAAAATTAAAACAAAATTGGAGGAATCATGTTGCCACACTTTAAAGCATACTACAAAGCTATAGTGGTAAAACTGCATGGTATTGGCACAAAGATTGATATACTGACAAATGGAAATGAATTGATTGTTCAGATATAGATCTTGGATATATGGCTGATGGATATTTGAAAAAAGCCAGTAGGCCCACTAAACTGGGACAGAATAGTCTCTTCAACAAATGGTACTGGGAGAATTGGTTATACATATCCAAAAAATTAAAAGAGGATCTCAATCTTACAACTTATAAAAAAATTAACCAAAGTTTCAGATTCAAGATCATAAAGCTCCTAGAAGACAATGTAGGGAAGCATCTACAAGACCTAGTAGTAGGAAATTGTTTCATAAACTTTACACCCAAAGCACTAACAATGAAAGATGAAATAGATAAATGGGACTTCCTCAAAATTAAAATTTTTTGTGCTTCAAAGGAATTTGTCATGAAAGTAAAATGTCAACCTATTTAATAGAGGAAATATTTGGGAACCACTTATCTTATGATGGTCTAATATCCAGCATATAAAAAGAAATCTTACTTCTGAAAATAAAAAGACATACAACCGTTTTAAAAACGGTAAAGAGATTTGAATAGACACTTTTCAAAAGAGGAAATACAAATTACTAAAAAACACATAAAAAGATGTTCAGCATCACTAGTGATTAGGGAAATGCAAACAAAGCTATGATACCATTTTATACCTACTAGACTGGCTGCTATAGAAAAAAAACAACACCAAAGAAAACAACAACAACAAAAAAAAACAGAAATCTACAAGTGTTCGAGAGGATATGGAGGAATAGGAACACTCATCTGATGCTGGTGGCAATGTAGAGTCATGCAGCCACCAGATCCTCAGGAAGCTAAGTGTAGAATTGCCATGTGATCTGGCACTCCTACTACTAGTAATATACCCTGAAGGATTGGAAGCAAGGACAGAGAGAGAGATATGTACACCAATATTCATCATAGCATTGTTAACAATTTTCAAAAGTTGGAAGCAAGCCAAGTGTCCAGCAATGGATGAACCAATAAACAAGATATGGTATGTGCATACAATGGAGTATTACTCACTTGTAAGAAGGAATGAAGTATTGTCACATGCCACAACTTAAATGAACCTTGAAGATTTTATGTTGAGTAAATTAAGCCAGTCAGTAAATGACAAATACTGCATGATTTCACTGACACAACCTAAGGATAAGGAGCACACTCACTGATGTATAATGTGGAAGATAGGGTATCATGAGATAGAAACAGTGTAGAGAGTGGTGAGCCAATGCTCAATCTGGCAGAATTTATGATAAAGTGGAGGTTGATAATTTGGCAGTGAACATGAGAGAGGGATGTGCAGCCAGGTAAGTGTGGTTGATGGTGCTGAATGTGACAGTGAGCATTATTGAGGGGATGATTTGGGCCATCCATGGAGCTGGGGGGAGGGTTGCAGAAAGGAACAGTTGAATTCCTGGGTGGTTGTGGATTGTGGTTGAGAATACAATTGTGGGAGTGTTCTTTTGGTTTCTATATTAGGAGAAACATATATTGGGGGTGGGGGTCGCCATTGCAAGGTGTTGGTGATGAGGGGATGTGTGAGGAAGGATAGACCTGTGGCATGACTCTATGGAATATGAATGTGTTCATGTTCTCATAGGGTGTTATCTCAATGGTTGGAGACCCACACAGTAACCAGCAAATATTAAACTCCTATCCTGGGGTGTCCTGCTACATTCTCGCATATAGTAACAAGATTCTCTAGAGTTCATAGGCAGGGCCTAATAAAAGGAAAACAGACAAATATGCCAAACTTACAATATCAATACTTGTACTTATGAACGTTATGTTTTTAGAATTGAAACCTACCCTAATAATAATGGTTGCCTAAGAGTTACCTCCAGATAACCTCTTTTTTACTCACATGTGGCTGTTCTCTAAGCCAAACTCAGCAAATATACTGACTTCCTTCCCACTGGCATGGGACATGACTCTCAGGGATGAGCTTCCCTGGCACCATGAGATTAAAACCAAACACCAACCAATGATGCATTGGGGAAAAGATCTGGATTAAAAGGAGAAAACTTTAAATACAAAAGAGTTCCTATGGTTAAGAAATTTCAATGTAATTCAAGAAGACATTTCAGAGTTTATGCTTATGTACATCTCAAGCAGATCTCATTAACTATCACAGTAAACAAAACCAAAACAGGGGTGTTACGGAGGGCCCTAGAAACTTCCAGACAATTTAGGTAATGCACACAACCTCGTGAAATCAGCACTCCTTCAGTCAGTCTTACCTTGCAGTATATGATAATCTATTTCCCCAAATGTAACAGAGTTAGACACATTTATAATTTCCTGACACATGATAATTCTACCCCATGTATTTGATCATATAATTAGCACTATGCCCAATAAATACATGTCCCCGAAACTTAAATCTTTGGTTTGTTTACATTCTGGTTGAACCCTGAATCTCAGTAGAGTTGTGGCCAACACCTTGCTCATCAGAATCACTCAGTGGAAGCAACAAAATAATGATGATCATCTACCCCCATTCCCTCAATACAAAGATATCTACAACTACAAGAAAAACATTCTTTCCATTTGTCCCATGATATCTAAGCCCCCTGTTAATCTGAAGCAGAGAGGCCATCACCATCTCAAAATCCTCAAGATTGAGGAATGAAGAAACATAAGGGAGAATGCAGCCATGGACAAATTAGAAATATTATTATTGTAGTAAGAGAAGAACTTGTAATATTGATATGATGATAGGGTTTCCCAAGGTTCTCTGGGGAGGGAGAGGAAATAAATACTTGGAACACAGGGCATTTTTAGAGCATTGAAATTGTTCTGCATGATATTGCAATGATTGATACAGAACATTATACATTTTGTCAAATTCTATAAAACAGTAGAGTCAAAAATGTAAATCATAATGTAAATTATTGATCTTGGTTAGTAATGTTCCACAATGATGTAAGATGTAATGATGTAAGTGGAGGGGAAGGGGTGCAATAAACTGAACTGCAGTGCGGAGATAGGCGGCCTCAGCGGAAGACCAGGAGGGGAGGTAGCCAAGCTGCTCCAGCTCAGCCTGCTGCACCAAGAAAATGACTGGCTCCTCCACCTTTTCACCCTTTACCCCTACCACGTACCCTTCCCCACCCTCCTGCCCAGCAACTAGCAGGCTACAAAGTTCGCACTTCCAGCGGCTTTCTGCAATTCGGCACTGAAGTGGCACCGGCACGGCAAAGCCATTGGCCAGATGAGACTCTGATCCTACCCCTCTGGGCGCTCCACTTCACCTAGAATAACGTACTTGCGGCCCTGGCCCTAGACAAAAGCTGAGGTGGTAGCAGCCGGCCAGGCCTGGGGGCTTGACTCTAGGGGCAATCTCCTCCACCTCCCCTGCCATTCTCCCCACCTGCCTGGCTCAGCCACCAAGGAGCCACCTTGCTCCTCAGCTGCCCTAAAATCTAAAGGGCACTGTTTTGGGCACCACAATGAAAATCTCACCTATAGTTTTGATGTAACTTTTATGCAATCTAAAACTTCTCTATAATATTTATCATATGAAGAAAAAATTGAAAATATGAATAAAATGTTAATGGACTAACTGTGAAACATAAGTAATTGCATTAATGGAAAAAGTCAAACTAGTAAATGCATTTTGTATACTTTCTTATACAAAATTCTAAGCTCATAGAATTCTTGCTAATTGTTTTTATTTTTATTGTAATTTAAATGCTGCAATTGTAATATTAAGCAGTGATATAAACATTTGTTCAATATATAAAAATAACATTATGTGGTCTCTTTTTTTTCAAAATTTCTATTTTCCAAAAATTGTTTGCCATATGATTAGAAAATGCAGAGAAGTGTTTGTAAGAAAGTTACAGAAGAGACTAAGAAGGACATTACTATTAAACCAAAAACAGCATGTAGCACATTTGGAATGTATAGAAGAACCAATTTTAAAAATTCACATTAATATTGTCTAAATTTTCTTAAGAAACACTTCAGGAACAATTTTAAAGTCTTGACTTTCCTTTTAACCAAACATGACTTAAGGACTTAGGGACTTTTTCAGTAGCTGAATCTTCAGGACTTTGTTTATTTCCTGCCTTTTTTTGGAATTTCTGTTAGAGTTGAAATATTTACTTTAAATATATTTTGGGTGAGTCAGATGACGGTTTACTTTGACTATGAATGAAACTCAAATTTTCATGAGTAATAAATCAAGCCAGTTTTCTGATTCACAATTTTAGAATATTATGTACAGAAGACATATATCCTGGTGAATTTTGGCAAAATCATTGGCTTGATGTGGTCAAATATGGGAAATTTCTATGTGGAGGTGTTTTGGCAACACTGGATGAAAAATATTTTTTTAATTATTAAAAACATATAGTGCTGATTTCAGTAAGAGATTAGTGATGCTCAGTGTCTATCAAATGGATTGAATGAGCCTAAAAATTATCTAACAAAGAAATACAAATTTCATATATTCCTTAAATTGGATTATTTAATTATGTCTCTACTATATTTGTCCACTACCAGAAATTCAACTTAAAATCTTTAACTTGTTTTTTGATTATGGAGTCAAAATTTAGGAATATGTAGTGCCTGGTATTACTTAATTCAGTTCAAGATTTCCTGATACATTCCTCTTTTATAGTACATTAACGAAATGTTGGCCTGGACTCTAGTTTATAAAGGCCAACTGCTTATGCACAAGAACCCAAATAAAACATTGTATGATGAATATTCTTAAACTTAGTTGCTGGTCCAGTTTGTCAAGTTTGGACATGAAGTGGTATTAGTTATATTCTAAGGAAACATATTGGTGCCCATTGAATTTTTCTATAGTGAACAATTAGTTATATCTAATAAAGATACAATCGACAACAAAAAAATCTAGTACCATTAAATATTACTACTACTCTCAAATATTATGTTGTCAACTATAATAAATAACTGCCTATAAGGTATTAATCATTTATTCACACATCTAACAATATTTACACTGATATATTTATATCTGTGGTAATTTATAATTTATAGGATGTATATTTATATTATTCTCACAATAGAAGACTCTGTCTGTTCCCGAGCTCAACCCCTTTCAGTGCTGACGGTGTTTCTGGATCTTGAGATCGCAGTGCATGTGATATTGGAACTGAGGATATTCATTGAAATATAATGTCAAATAATCTCACCTTTTCTCCTGACTACTATTCTTGGGTCTTTTAAAGTTACTTTAACATTTTTATACTAAAATAATGTGTCTGCAAGCAAATGTGTGCTTGTGTGCAGTTTGTAAATATGTGAAAATATCAACATGCTACTTAAGGAAGCAGAGTTGAAATTTCAGGACATAATATATTTACTTAAATATCTCTAAAAGATTTTATAAATAACCCTAATTAGTTAATATTTTTAACATAGAAAAATATAATTTAGAAAATAGTTATAATCTTTAGTTAACTCATAATTCTTGTTGATCTTTGAAGAGAAATATTGCATACATTCTTATTTTAAAAAAAATAAGCAGTGCAATATGAAAAGAGTAAGCCCCATACACTGACAAAGTTACTCATACAAAAAGGAAAGTACTTTAGAAAATGGCATCAGAATAGCTCAGGCAGGGCACAACACTTTTGCAAAACAGGGGAGAAGATAGAATTCATCTGAGGGAGCTGCTTTGGGGAACTGCACACCAAGAAAGGACTTCATGCATCATCTCAAAGGTACTGGGGACAGAGAGATGGAAAGGCCAAAGGGAAAAAAACATGAGTTGATAACCCTGGCTGGGAATGCTCTCCTTGCCCCATCACCGAGGTGAACAGCCTTGGAAAATCCTGTGCTTGAGTGGCCAATGGAGAGAGGAAAGGACAGATTTTCCCTGAGAAAAGTGAGGGTACAGCAGAGGGCTGAGTGTGGTTTCTCTTTGGTGTATGTAATTACCATAATTCACTGGTTCAGAAGAGTTAGTGGAAATTATGAATTCATTTCTGTTGTAAGGTTTGCCTCTGAGCTTCATTTGCTGGCCAGCTGTGAAAGTGAAGGAAGACAGGCTGGTCTTTCCTGATTCTTTTCCAGGCATGGTAGATTGGGTCAGGCTCCATTAGCAGCTCCCTGCCCTGTTTTGACTGCTTGACCAGGGCAATTTTAAAGTTTTAGAAAAATTTTGAACTATAAATGAAAGAAGAGCTGTGAAATAAAACCAGTAAGTAAGAGAGAGAAATTGATCAATAGAGCAAAATTGAAAACAAATCAGATCCTAGGTATCAATAAAGTTAACAACCTATACTAAGAAACAAGAAGATAAGGCCCAGCAAAAAGAACAAACCAAGATTCAAGATAAGACAGAAGTGTTAAGACAACTAATAAAGATGTTCATAAAATCTTCCTTAATCAATTTAAGAAAATCAAGGAAAATATGATTAAATAGAAAAAGGTTATTAAGCTGACACTGTGTGAGAATAAAGAAAAATTTGAAAACCTGCAAAAAAAGTAACAGAGCTTTTGGGAATGAAAGACACAATGGATGAGATTAAAAATATTTTAGAGTCATGGAACAGCAGATTTGAAATGTTAGAAAAATTAATAAATGAATTTGAAGATAGAACATTTGAGCTTGAAAAGATAGAACAGACAGAAAAATCAATCCAAATAATTGATCAGGGTCCAAGGGAATTGAATGACAATACAAAATGCCAAAGCATATGCATTAAGGTGTCCCAGAAGAAGAGAATGGAACAGGGGTAGAAAGAATATTTGATGGAATACTGATTGAAATTTTCCAACCTTTATAAAAGACATGAATAGCACTATTCAAGATGGGCAACATGCCACAAATGGAAAAAATCTGAATATACCAATTCCAAATCATTTACTATTCAGAATATTAAAAACCAAAGATAAAGAGAAGATTTTGAGAGGAGCAAGAGAAAATAAATATATTACTTAAGAGGGACTGTTAATAAGGCTAAGTTACAATCTCACATCAGAAACCATGAAGGTAAGAGCTCAGAGGTGCAATATATTTAAGATACAGAAAGAGAAAAACTGCCAGCTCAGACATCTTTTTCTGGCAAAACTGTCTTTCAGAAATGAAGATGAGTTTAAAGTCTTTATAGACAAACAAAAACTGAGAAAATATGTTACCATGAGACAGAATCTACAAGAGATAGCAAAAGGTGTGTTACAGCCAGAAAGGAAAAGACATGAATGAGAGCCCTAGTGATAACTGTAGAAATGAAACACATAAGGAAGAGAAATTTAAAGGGTTAAAAGAAAGATAATAGTAAGATAGGGCAATAGAAACCTGTAGCAGGTTGATATTTTTTATGAATTCCAAAAAAAGATATTTGATTATGTTTGTAAACTGGTCTGTTCCTCTGAGCATGACACCCTTTAATTGTATTGGATTCAGCTGAGATGCCTTTGATTAACTTATGTTAGGATAAGGGCTTTGATTTGTCCATGTCATTAGGGTGACTCAATTTCAGGCCCTTATCCCTTTGTGGGCTATCTAAACAGACACTCAATCAAGGAGACACACAGAAGTAAATACACAGAAGACACAGAGGAATAGCGAGAGCTCCATAGACACAGAAGAGGAGATAAATTGTCAGCTTTGATCCTGCAGCTCCAGGAAGAGTGAAGCTCCA
>JAQZBX010023153.1:11153-31146 GCA_029593785.1 Cabassous unicinctus | reverse complement strand
TTGTCTCTTATGATAGTTTTGCATTTAAAGTCTATTTTGTCTGATATTAGAATAGCTACTCCTGCCCGTTTTTGGCTATTGTTAGCTTGTAAAATGATTTTCCAGCCATTCACTTTAAGCCTCCTTGAATCCCTGGGTCGAAGGTGAGTTTCTTGTAGACAGCATATAGATGGATCATATTCATTCAGGTTTTGTCCCACATTTTCCTCTCTCTTAATAAACAGTCATTTTAACTTAAGACAAATTGCTTTCATTTTCCTTTGAAAAATTCTATATGCCTAACATACTTAGGTTACGAAAATGATTTTGGAAACTCTCTCCAAGCAAACCTCTTACAAAATACAATTACTGTCAATACTAAACAGACTTGTCAGAATAATGATTCAATTTGGATATATGCAAACATAACTTCTCTTTATTTCAATTGCCTAGTAGCATGCAGTACTAGAATATATATAACTCATAGAGGATGGTTTTCAGAAATGTTAGCTTTCTTTAGTTTACTATATTATGATTACTTCAGAGAGATATATTATGAAACATTTACAAGGGTACATTTCTGAAATAGTAATCTGGAGGCAAGTTTGGGGGATGGTTGTTATCAGGGCTAAGCCATGCAGGATTACAAAAGCAGCTAACGTTGTTCAAATTCTCTGCTTCCTTGTTGAACTTCTAGTTCTTCTCTCTAATAATGTAAGTGGTATGTTGAAGTCTTTTATTAGAGTTGTATCTTTCTCCCTTCAGTTTTGCCAGAGTTTGCGTTATGTGTTTTTGGGAAATCTGATAAGGTGTTTTGACATTTATGACTTTTTTCTTCCTGGTGGATTGTCCCTTTTATTAATATACAATGGCCTTCAATATCTTATAACAATTTTGTATTTAAAGTCTGTTTTGTCCAATATTGGTATAGATACCCCTGCTTTTTTGGTTATGGTTTGTGTGGATTATCTTTTCCAATGTTACACTTTGAACCAATTTGTATCCCTGAGTCTAAAGTGAGTCCCCTGTAGGCAGCATATGGATGGCTCATGTATTTTATCTATTCTGTCAGCCTATATCTTTTGATTGGGGAGTTTAATCCATTCACTTTAAATATTACTGTAAATGCATTATTTACTTTGACCATTTTGTTCCTTGACTTTCATATATCCTATCGTATTTTTGTCTGTCTTTGTACTCTATTGGTTATCCTTTCTTCTAGTCTTGCTTTCTAAAATTTCCTCCAAGTGTCTCTGTCCTGTCTTTTTCTTTCAGTCTGTAAGGCTTCCTTTAATAGTTTCCGCAAAGGTGGATTCTTTATTATGAACTTTCTTAATTTTGCTTTTTTGTTTGTGAATACTTTAAACTAACCTTTATATTTGAAGGATAATTTTGCCAGATAGAGAATTTTCAGCTGACAAATTTTCTTTCAGTATCCTAATTACATCATACCACTGTCTTCTCAACTCCATTGTTTCTGATAAGATATCCACACTGAGTCTTACTGGGTATCCCTTGTATGTGATGGTTTGCTTCACCCAAGCTGCTCTCAGAATACTCTCTCCATGTTTGACATTCTGAGTTGTATGTTTCTTGGAGTATGTCTATTCGGATTTATTCTGATTGGTGTATGTTGTGCTTCTTGGACAGGTAAATTCATTTTTTTCATGAGAGTTGGGAAATAGTCAGTCATTATATCCTCAAATACTCTTTCTGCCACTTTTACCTTCTCTTGTCTGTCTGGAAATCCCATGACACATATGTTGCTTTGCTTCATCTTATCATTCAACTGAGCCCCTGCTCAAGGTTTTTCCATTCTTTTCTCTGTTTTCATCTTCTTTCTCTTCAATTTCAGTATCTCTGTCTTCTGCATCTCTTATTCTTTCTTCTATCATTTTGATTCTGCAGTTGTATGGCTCTAATGTGTTTTTTTTTAAATATTTTTTCTTAATGTGTTCTTGATCTCACCTATTGTGTCTTTCATTTCCATAAGGTCAATTATTTTCCTACTCATGTTTCCAAATTCTTCTTTGAATTTGTGCTCAGCCAGTGTATACTTGATATCCTCTATCTCTTTAGCCATATTGTCTTTCAAGTGATTGATTTGATTCAGGAGATTTGAATGAAACTCAATGCTAGTTGTCTCAAATCCTGTTTCTTAACTGGGGCTTTGTTATATTACTTTGCTTGGTCCATTTCTTCCATTTTCTTTGTATGGCTTGTATGTATTTGTGCTGATGTCTAGACAGCTGAAAATATTGGTGAGGTTACTCTGATACTACATTTCTCTCTTGTTTAGGGATTTAATGGCAGCAGGCTGTGTGTTACTGCCATTCTTTGAGTCTTGATTCAACCTGTTCTACATTTTAAGAATTGTACCTGTTAAATGCTTAAATCCAGGCCATGGGCATAATAATGTGTTGCAGACCTGCTTCCAAGGGCTTTGGGAAGGGAGACCACAAAGCCAGAAAAAGCTTCTCTTATTTATTTACTTTTAATTTCCTTACATGCACTTCCTTGATCTGTCATTATTTGGCACTTTTTGGCATCCCTCTCAGATCAAACTCTGGAAAGATTGGGTTTGCTGCAACCCCTATTGCTACAATGAGACAGAGGGTACTACACTGGGCTATTCAGAGTCTTGCAAATCATATTAGCTCAGATACTGTTCTACATCCTATGCCAGCAGTCCCCTTTCTTTTTCAAGTAGTAAATAATTCCACTCCACTCTGTGATATCAACAAACAGTCTTGGACAGTAGGGAGGGTGTTTTTGACAGATGGTTCTCTTTAGTCCCCTGCCAGCTCCCAGAATAAACAATGGCATGGCCCTAGCCATCCTGGAAAGGCTTGTGAGACACAGGAGGCTAAATTTGTTGGCCAAAACTTGAATAAGCCTTAGGCTGCTTACCTCTCTCTCCCATTTCCTGGGGATGTGGATCCCTGAGCCCTTTGTCTGTACCAATGACCAGAGGCCAGAAATTCTCAGCTGACTGCTCCAAGGGTTGGGGGAAGAGCACCAGCGTCTGCATCTGCAGCTTCTACTCTATTTTTCCTTCAAAATTCTTTCCCTGTGCACCTTTCTGTACTGTTGTTCCAAACACTAGAACATTTTTTCTGGGCTCTTTTCACCTCTCTTCTAGCTGTTTTTATCCTGTTCTTGCAGTTTTGAAGTTACTTCTCTGATTAGAATTTTTCCTTCTTTTTAAATGTAAGCTATTAAAGCTATAAACTTTAAAGCTAGTAAAGCTAACTTCCTTTAGTTTTGGTATGTTGTATATTGAGTTTCATTTACCTGAATATATTTCATAATTTCCCTTGTAATGTCTTCTTTAAGTCATGAATGTTATGTTTTCCCCACAAACCTGGAAATTTTTCATTTCATTCTCTGATATTGAGTTCTAGCTTCATTCTTTTGTGTTCAGAGGAGATGCAGTGTGTGATCTCAACATTTTTTAAAATTCATTGAAAATTGTCTGGTGATGTAATGTATGATCTATCTGCAAGAATGATCTATATAGTCAAGCTGATTTAGAATATTGCTCCAGTCTTTTATTTCATTATAGATTTTCTGTGTAGGTTTTTTCTATCCATTATATTATTATTATTTTTTATTTTGAAAGAAGCTTTAGATTGCATAAATGTTACGTTGAAAATACAGGGTGATTCCCAAACAGCCCACCTCCCACACTTTTCTCCATTAACAACATGTTTCATTAGTGTAGTAAATTTGCTGCAATTGGTGAAAAAATATTGAAGCATTGCTACTAAGATGGTGTGCAGTTTACATTATGGTTTACACTTTGCACTGCATAATTTTATAGGTTTTGACAAAATGTATAATGACTTGTATCTGTCATTGCAATGTCATTCAGGACAAATCCAATTTCCCAAAAATGTCCCATGATACACCTATTCTTCCCTCTCCCTCACCTCTGAACCTCTCGTGTTTGCTGCCTTTATATCAATGAAGTTCTTCCATTGATAGAATTATAATAATTCTACTTTAGTAAATTGTTACATTCCCCACTTATGTTTGTTCATTCCTCAGTATTGAGGAACATATCTATATACCAATAATGAGCAATCCGAGTAGGAATTCAAGGAAAAAAATTAATTTACAGTAGTAACTAAATGAATCAAATGCCTTGGAATAAACTTAACTAAAGGTGTAAAGGACTTGTTCGAGGAAAACCAACAACATTGTTAAAGGAAATAAAAGAGTACCTAAACAAATGGAAGAATATTCCATTTTCTTGGATGGAAGACTAAGCATCATTAAGATGTCTTTCCTACTGAAATTGATTTAGAGGTTTCCATTATCCAAATAAAATTTACAGAAACATTTTTTTTACTCAATTGGAAAAGGAAATTATGAAATTTATTTGGAAAGGCAAGGGCCTCTGAATAGCCAAAAACATATTGAAAAAGAAAAACCTAATTGGATGAATCATGCTACCTGTCTTTAAAACATACTACAAAGATACAGTGGTCAAAATTACACGTTATTGTCACAAGGATAGACATGCTGACCAATGGAAGAAAATTGAGAGTTCTGATATAGAACCTCACATATAGGGACAATTAATCTTTGACAAGGTCAGCAAGCTTATTCAACTGGGACAGAATGGCTGCTTCAACAAATGGTGCTTTGAGAACTGGATATCCATATCCAAAAGAATGAAAAAGGGTCATTGTACACCCTACACAAAAATTAACTCAAAATGGATAAAAGATGTAAATACTAGAGCCAAGACCATAAAGCTCCTAGGAAATAATGTAAGGAGGCATCTATGAGATCTTCTAGTAAGAAATGTTTTCATAAACTTTACACCCAAAGCATGAGTAAAAATAGAAAAAAATAGAGAAATGTTTCCTTCTCAAAATTAAAAAAAAAATTTGCACTTCAAAGTAGTTTTTTAAGAAAGGCAGCCTACTCAATGGGAGAAAATAATTGGTAAACTTCTATCCAATAGGGGTCTAATATCCAGCATATATAAAGAAATCCTACATCTTGAAAATAAAAAGACAAACAACCCACTCAAAAAATGGCAAGAGATTTGAATAGTCACTTCTCCAAAGAATAAATACAAAAGGATAAAATGTACATAAAAAGATGGTCAACATCACTAGCTATTAGGGATATGCAAACCCAAACTACAAGAAGTTACCATCTTATACCTGTTAGACTGGTGGCTGTTAAAAAGAACAGAGAACTATAAGTGTTGGAGCAGATGTGGAGGAAAAGAAACACTCTGTCCATTATTAAAAGTGGTGTAGTAAAGTCTCCTACTATCAGCCTTGACCTTCAATTCCTGCCTTCAAATCTGTCAGTATTTCCTTTATATATTTTGGGGCTCCACTATTAGTTAAGTATATGTCTATAATTGTTATGCATTCTTTTTGAATTGACCCCTTTATCAGTAATGACTCTCTTTGTCCCTCTTAATTGTTTTTTACTTAGAGTCTATTTTACCTGATTTCAGTATAGGTACCCCAGCTCTTTTTTTTTCCTGCTTAAAATTATAAATACTTCACATCCCTTCATTTTCAACCTACCTGATTCTTTTAAACTAAGGTGGCACTTGGTGACAGCATATAGTAGGGTCTTGCTTTTTAGGAACTCTGTCAATCTCTGCTTTTTTTACTTGATTGCTTAATTCATTTACATTTAAATTCACTGCTGATAATGCAGGACATTCTTTTGGCATTTTGTTATTTAGTCTTTCTAATCTCATATTTTTAATGTTCCTCAATTCTAATGTTAATTCTTATTTTTATAACTATGTGTATTTGCATGTTGTATCTTATTCTGTGCCTTCTCATTTCTATCTGGATACATTTTTCATATATTTTCCTTGCGATTACCATAGCAATACAAACTAAAAACCCCAATATATAACAATTATATTTGATTTGATAACATCTTGACTTCAATAACATACACATACACTTTTCCTACACTCCTCTGTCCCCTTACCATTTTTGTATATATATATACAATTATATATTTGTAACTTGTGTGTCTCAAATAAGAGCTTTATCATTATTTCTATGTATTTGTATTTTTGCAGCTGTAGGTATTAAGAAATGGAGTTACATAGCACAAGTAAATACAATAGTACTGGCATTATAATTACCCAACTCAATAACATTATTAATATTCTCATATTACTCTTTTATTGTTTTACCGTCATTTAATTCTTTCTCTATATTTTCCTTTATTTTCTTGAGCATTTTTCTTGAGCATTTTTAAGATAATTTTTTAAAACCTTTGTTCAGTATGCACACATGCTGGTCTTCTTCATTTGTATTTTCTGAATTTTCATTCGTTATAACAGGTTTTCAATTCATGTTATATTGTCTTGTTATCCTTTGTTACACACTGTACATTTTATTACTTAAAATCCTAAATCTGGGACTTATTCCCTTAGATATCTTTTTCTTGATTTTGTAACTATCTGGTGATACAATGGAGATTTTCTTTAGTGTCAGCTCTCTTTCCAAGAAGGTCTGCTGAAGTCCAATGAAAGTGTAGAGTCCTCCCTGTCTGGGTTTTATTGTCCTGGACTTGTGATTTCTATTTTCTTTGGCATTTCCTTGTTTACATTAGATGAATTCACCTCCACCTCCAAGGAGACACACTTTCTGCATCTGTGGGTGTTTAAAGCAGATGAACCTTGTCTCCCAGTTGTCATCTTCTGTAGTAACTTACACTCCTTTTGTTGTTTCAAGCTGATTTCACCTTGGGGTCAAACTTTGGGTGAAGATGCATGCTTGAAGGGAGTTGCACTAGTCAGTCTTTCCCAGCTGAAATAAGGACCAGAGCCCAGGAAGTGCACAGACTGATTCCAAACTTCCCTGGGGAGATCAAGAAAGGTTCCAGGATCTTCTTCACAGCTCCACAAAACTGCATTTTCTTCTTTTGCCCAGCAAATTTTGACCTTGTACTGACCCCCACAGCTAAGAGGAAGTATAGGGTCTTTAACAATTCTCACCCATTCTGGAGCAGGTTGGATCAATGGCCAACTTCAGAGCCATCCTCCAGCAATCCAAAATACGTAATCAACTATGATCAGTGATTGACTGTGCCCACTTATGTCCCTTTATTTCACCAGCAAATTAACCAGGTGTCAGACCCAATGGCAGCCTGCTATGAGAGCAGGGGCTGGTAAGTAAAAACCACCATTAGAAGAAGTCAATTTATTACTCTTTACTATAATTTACCATCCTCTTCCTCTCACCATTCCCTGGATAGTGTACAGTATTCTACTGTACTCTGGAGTTTCAAAATAGTTTCCAGACAGTGCTTGACTGTTTAATAGTTGTTCTGGTGGAGGGACTTATTCACAGATCTTACTACTCTGTCATCCTCACATAATTGCTGTGTCTTTTTGTATGTTATACCCATAATTTTGCTCCATAAATCAAAGGGGTAAAAGATGATTTATGAACAAATTTGAATAGAAATATTTAACCTGATTTAATTTAACCAAGAGGATCAATGTTGAGATAAACCACATCTATAACAAAGAAACAAATCTGTAACATGTTCACAGTTTTTCATAGAAATATATTATATAACTGACTAATTTTTTAAAATATCCTTTTATTCTTGTTAGTCATTTATTTCTCATTCTCCTCCTTATCTATGATAAACTTCTCCATCATTTGCTTTCTGTTTTTCCTTCTATTTCTCCTCTAGCTACTCTTTCCTCTTCCTCCTATTCCTTTTTTTTTTTTTAAGATACTTGGATTGCATAAATGTTACACAAAAAATATAGGGATTACCATATGCCCCACCTCCCACATCACCTATAACCTCCAACATAAACATCCTTCATTAGTGTGGTGCATTAATTGTAATTGATAAACACATCCTGGAGCTTTGTCATTAAGCATGGACCATAGTTCACATTGTAGACCACACTCTCTCCCACACAGTTCTGCATGTTATATGATGATATAAAATGGCTTATATCTGTCATTGCAATGTCACTCAGGACAATTCCCAGTCCCAAAAAAGCCCCTGTATTACAACTGCTTTTCCCTCTCCTTGTCTCCAGAGCCTCCACTGGCCACTGGCTCCAAATCAATGTTGTAATTTCTTCCATTGCTTGAATCACAATGCATTCATAGTAGAATACCGGTAAGTCCACTCTAGTCCTTAGCTCTTCTCCCCATCCTGAGGAGTCTGGAATGGTGATGTCCACTCCACCTCCAATTGAGAGGGTCTCATATCCCATGGGGAAGGTGGATGGGATTATCCTGCCTGCAGCTGCAGACTCTCTCTATTCCCTGGTACGGTTGTTTTCCACCACCATCTCCCTGTCAGTTGTCCTGGGTGAGTTCAATGAGCTGTAGAGCAAGAGTTGCTGTTCCACCGAGGATCAAGGCCCAGCTGGCACATAGACAGCCTAAAGATTCAAGTCTCTGGATGTATATCTACAAACTCCAGCATCAAGTATAGGTTTGAATAGAAGGGACAGATGAGCCATGTGCAGGGAAGACATAGTTGAGTCCAACTCTGTCATTCTCAGGAGCTCAAACTCCAAAGTAAAGCCCACTGGTAAGGCACCAAACTCCAGAGTTATGCACCCTGACATAGGACCTGGGTGTCTCCAGAGCCCTCAGGAGCCCCACTATTTGGGGGTGATATCCACTTTGGAATTCTATGAGAAGCTACTGAGATATGCATAATTGTTACCTCTGGTATGACCTCCCAACTCATTTTGAAGTCTCTTAGCCATATAAACTCATTTGTCTTTAACTTTTCCCCATTTTATGCAAGTTCTTTTCCAGTCACATTATCAATTGGCACTTGGTAGCAATCCCTCGGTGCCAGGGAGGCTCATCCCCATGTGTCATGTCCCACTCTCGGAGGAAGGTAATGCATTCATATGCTGAGTTTGCCTTAGAGAAAGATCACATTTGAGCAACAAGGATGCTCTCAGGAGGCAACCCTTAGGCACCCCATAACAATAGGCTAACTTTCAATCTCAAGAGCAAATATTCATAAGGCCAGTCATCAATATCAAGGACCCATCAGTGGATCATCCTCCTTCACCAGTCACTGCCGCTTCATTTCGGGGACTGTTCTTATGTTTTCTCCTCTCTTGTCTTATTTTGGCTAATAGCAAACCAATTAAAGAAAATCAATTATTAAAAGCAGAAATAATTTCTTAAGGGGGAAAGGATTTCTCAAAAGTTTCTGTCTAAATCACTGCATTCTTTAATGATTCAACTATTAAAAGACAATTACAATGTTATTGATATCATTACCATTAACAAATATAATGGAAAAAATCTTTAATAGCTACTATATGATGGATGAAGAATGGAAAATTTAGATTTTGAAATAAGTGGTGTTAAGAAAGTCAAAAAGTTAATAATAATATGCTAATCAAGTTCTGGTTCAGTATGACAGTTTGTTACAAGACTGTCCCATTCTTCTTGACACTAAAAGCAGCAAATATGAATTAATAATCCCAAACAATCAGATAACAAGACTGTCAAAGAACCCAATGTAAGCTCTTGGTGAAATAAAAAATATTATGGGAGCAGAAGCCCAGAATATATGCACATTCCTTGAAGCAAGGGTAACAAATTTGTGGGTAGGGAGTCGGGTATGGGGAGGTCTCAAATATGTTTTAAACTCTGAGTTAGCACATATATTAACGGGTAGGAATAAGAAAGGGATCCACAAAAGGGAAGGTGGCAGAAAAAATCTGCTCATAAATATCAGGACCCACATCAATTCTCCCTTCCTTTCTCATTCATTGAGTACTGTAGTTGCAAAATGGAACAATCAAGTAATTCATCTTAAACCTCTTTAATTCTCATCACCATAAGGTCCAAATGCTTGAATCTTTGTCATGACATCCTGTTTATATAGAAAGATCCAGAGAAAACTGGCTATTAGCAGAAACAGAAATATATCCCCATAACATTATAAAATACACATAAAACTCCTTAAAAAAATCAGCACACACATACATTCTTAAATATTAACAAAGGTATCCAAAATGAAAGAAAAATTCATGACAGGCAATAGCTAACTATTTGAACAAAATAATTGACTATTGAAAGAAATGAAAATTTTGGAGAGGAAAATGCAACCTTATAATTGTAAAGCAAATTGCTTGTTAGAGCTAAATAATATTCTATCATATGTATTTACCACATTTTATTTATTCATTCATTAGTTGATATTCTCTTGCTTTATATCCTTTTTTTCAGCAATTCTGAATAATACCACTATGAACATCAGTGTGCAAATTACTGTTCCTGTCCCTGATTTCTGTTTATCTGAATATATTCCTTGTAATTTGATTACCAGATCATATGGCAATTCTATACTTAGCTTCCTAAGTAAATGCCACACTGTCTTCTACAGTGGCTGCATTGATCTTTATTACACCCAGAAGTGAATAAGGATTCCTATTTCTCCATATCCTCTCCAAAACTTGCGGTTTTCTGTTTTCTTATAGTGGTCATTTTAGTAGGTGTGAAAGGCATCTCATTGTTTGATTTGCATTTCCTCAAAAGGTAGTGATGTTGAGTATCTTTCAATGTACATTTTAACCATTTGTATTTCTTGTTTGGTAAGTGTCTATTCATGTCTACTGCCAATTTAAAAAAATTTTTATATTTAGTTTTTTTGTTTAGAAATGTTATTATTTGCTATAAATGTTATAAGTTACTCAGTTAACAACTACAATACCAGTAGATCTGCTTTGATTAGTATTTACACCGCCCCCAACTTTTTGTTCATTCCTCAATGTCTGCTCTGACACCTTTATCTTGACAGATATGGGACAGGAGGGTGGAATTGTTTTCTTCCATTTGAGGATACTTTGTTTTTGAGGTAGATTTGTCCTGTTCTCATTGTTTTGCTGGTTATCCAGGGCAGGCTGAAAGAACTGAATAGGAGTTGACTGCATTTCCAATAGATTCAAGGATTTGAGTGGCATATGAAAAATCCAAAGACCTTTAATCTTTGAGAGCTATATTGAACAGGTAAGTGAAAAATAATGGGTTAAGATAAAAGGAGAAAAAGAATCATGATTAGGGAATTTGTAAATGAGTATAACTATGTTATATTGGGGAAATAGATTTACATATATTCCCAGATACGAATATTTGTTGATTTCCTGAGGCTGTGTGTGGCTTGCCCTATGATGTCTGGTGATCTCTATGACCCTCAGAACCACATTTATTTGAGGTTTTGTTTACTGTGGCAGTTTGTGATGTCTCATTTGATCTGCATAAACATAAATGCTGAATGACCCCCCAACTCCGTTTGACATCACTTAGCCATAAAAACTCTATTTTATTTAGTATTTCCCTTTTTTGGTCAAATCATTTCTCCAAATGCATAACTCATTAATGTATATTAATAATCCCTTGCTGACAGGTAGACTCATCCCTGGGACTCATGTCCCACAGCAGAGGGAAGGTATTGAGTTTATTTGCAGTGTTTATATTAGAGAAAGACCACATTTGAACAACAAGGAGGTTTTAAGAAGGCAATTCTTAAGCATTAATTATGTACAAGTTTAATTTCATTATTACAGGAATAAGGTTAATAGAGCCAAATTGAGGATTTGGCTTATTGGCCTGTTTTCTTTTTTCAATGAAACAAGGCTTATATAATCCATCTTATCTGAGAAAGAGCATGACTTCTCTAAGAGGAAAGCGTAATATTTTCTTATCTCATGTGTTAGCCCCTATCTAACCAGAAAACATACCTATGAAAACCAAGATATCTCTTTATCTCATAGAGGAATCTAGCTATATAACTTTCAAGATGTTCAAAGGAACTCACCTATTAGGGCACCTCATCCTGTCCTATCTTTATTTTTTTACAGGTTATGTTCATTGGCAAGTGAAACAGAGGTTATATATTTGTCTTGGTTCTCATGCAAATGTCTTCACATATACTGTCAGAGAAGTCGCAAATAAAACAGAATAATGGACAAGGAAGCTTGGTTGTTTCTGTGATCTATAACATTTTCCAAGAAAAAAATATGCAATATTCACATAACCTACCCCACTCCCATTTTTGACAAATTAGTGAAGTACTTGTGTTACAATCAATGCAAGGATGTTAACTATTATTGTTTATAGTTCATTTTTTATTTTAGGTACATTTTTCTCCATATAGCACCACCTATCAATGCACTGTACTAATGATGTATCTTTATTATATGTATTGAAAAAGACTTCTTATATTTGTATTATTAACCCCAATTCTCAGCCACCACAGTGTTCACTCTGTTATACAATCACACAACTTAGCACCTGGTTTTACTTCTAATAGCATCTACATCCCATTCAACCACATTCTAAGAAATACTTCATCACTGTTAATTGCACCCACACTCTTGTGCAAATCTTACTTCTGTCCTTTTCCAAATTATTACTATCAACCTAATTATAAACTCTGCACAGATTAAATATTGTCTCCCCATTTTCTAATCCCATTTTTTGTCCTTATAAACTATCTTTTAGATTATACAACTGTGAATTTGTTTTTAATCTTTACTTCATATCAGTGAAATCATAGCATACTTGTCCTTTTGAGTCTGGCTTATTTTATTATTCATAAGGACCTCAAGGTCACTTTTTTTTTTTTTTCCACTTTGTCAAATGTGTCAATACTTCATTCCTTGTTACAGCTGAATAATATTCCATTGTATGTTTTATTAGCCAACAAGGTGCTGATACAAAGTACCAGAAATCTGTTAGCTTTTATAAAGGGTATTTATTTGGGTTAGAAGCTTACAGCTACCAGGCCCTAAAAAGTCCAACTCAAGGTACCATAAGAGATACTTTCTCACCCCAAGTCATTAGCCACTTGTTTAGGAAGATGGCATGAAATGCCTCTGAGGGTTCAGGATTCTTCTTCTTCTTAGGGCTCCATGGTCCCAACTTCTTCAAATATCAGCTAAAGCCTGGGATAAGTCTCATCTCTCTCTCAGGCTCATTTCTGTCTGGGCTCAGCTCTAGCTGTAGGCTATCAGGCTTATTCTCTTCCTGGTACTTCTGCTCTGTCTATGGAGCTATCTCTATTCCTCTGTGTTCTTTTCCTGTGTATTTACTTCCTGGGGCTCCAGCATCAAAACTAAAACTCTCTCCTCTGCCATATCATTTTCTCTGTGAGTCCTCATCCACCAAGGGGCCAGGGACTCAATGTCTTACTGATATGGCCAAATTAAAGTCCTAATTTTAATTTAATCAAGTAAAAGTGAAACCTCTGAATTTAATATAATCAAAGAGGAACACACCCAGAAGAGCACAGCAGTCTAAAAACATAATCCAATATCCATTTTTGGAATTCATAAATAATGTAAAACTGCTATAAATGTATATAGCACATTTTGTTTATCCATTCTCTGTTGATGGACATTTGGGTTGCTTCCATTTTTTCACAATTCTGAAAATGTCACTATGTACTTTGATATGCATATATCTGTTTGAATCTCTGCTTTCAGTTCTTCTGCATATATATCTAGTACCAGGATTGCTGGATCATATGGCAATTCCTTCTCAGCTTCCTGAGGAACCAACAAACTGCTCCACAGTAGTTGAACTATTCTACATTCTCACAAGCAATGATTGTATGTTCCTATTTTTCCACATCTTTTCCAACACTTGTAGTTTTCTGTTTTTTTTTTTTTTAATGAAAGCCAGTCTAGTAGGTAGAAAATGATTTCTTGTTGCAATTTTGATTTGCATTTCTTTAAAACCTACTGATGTTGAACATCTGTTCATGTGCCTTTTAGCAATTTGTATTTTTTCTTTGGAAAAATGTCTATTCTCTTGCCCATATTTAATTGCAT
The DNA here is from genome assembly GCA_029593785.1 of Cabassous unicinctus. Taxonomy (NCBI): domain Eukaryota; kingdom Metazoa; phylum Chordata; class Mammalia; order Cingulata; family Chlamyphoridae; genus Cabassous; species Cabassous unicinctus. Next base: position 17,324 of record JAQZBX010023153.1, on the reverse strand, counting down.
TATTTGTGTTTTTATTATTGAATTGTTGATGTTCTTTATATATGCTGTATATTAGACTTTTATTGATATGTAATTCCTAAAGAATTTCTACCATTGTGTATGCTGATTTTTTCACTTTTTTGTCAAACTCTTTTGAAGTACAACATTTTTTATTTTGATGAGGTATCATTTATCTACTTTCCATTTCACTGCTCATGTTTTTGGTGAAAAATTTATGAAGTCATTGCCCACCACATGATCTCAAAGGTGTTTCCTTACATTTTCTTTTGTGAAATGTTTGGTCCTGTCTCTTATATTAAGGTCTTTGATCCATCTTGTGTTAGTTTATGTATTGGGTGTGGAATAGGAGTCCTTTATCATTCTTTTTGATATTGATATTCAATCATTCCTGTACCATTTGCTGAAAAGACTATTCTGCCACATTGAGTGAGCTTGATAGCCTTATCAGGATCAGTTGTCTGTAAACAGGTGGGTCCATTTCTGAATTTTCAATTTTAGGCTATTGGTCAATATGTCTGTTGTTGTGTCAATACCATGCAGTTTTGACCACCGGCTTTGTAATATTTTTTTTGAGGTCCTAGAGCCAGGGACTGAATTTGGGACCTTGTAATTGAGAAGTTGGCACTCAACCACTGAGCCACATTGGCTCCCCTGAGTTGGGATTGCATTTATTACATGTTGTTTGGTTTAGTTTTTAAGAGGAACCAGGAACCAAACCTGTGACCTCCCATCTGAGTAGGAGGTGCTCAACTGCTTGAGCCACATCCACTCCTATGCTTTCATCTTAGGAAGTGTGAGTCCTCTTACTTTGGTCTTCATTTTCAAGATATTCCTGGCTATTCAGGGCCCCTTAGACTTCCAAAAAATTTGATAATTATCTTTCTATTTTTGTAAAATGGCCATTGGAATTCTTATTGAGACCACATTGAATTTGTAAATCATTTGTGTAGAATGGATATCATAACAATATTTGGTCTTCTGATCAATGAGCATGGACTGTGCTGTCATAAGTTAGATAGGTGATAGTATCATTTTCATTCATCAGGAGATATTTACTGATTTCTCTTGAAATTTCTTCTTTGCAATAAAAGTTTCAGAATCCAATACACCACTCTTAGAATTAGATAGAACAGCTGGAAAGAGAATAAGTAAGGAAAAAGAAAACATGAACAATACGGAAAATGAACTAGACCTAAGAAACAGTTACAGACCATTACAACCCAAAACAGAAGAACTTATATTCTTGTCAAGGGATCATGGATCATTGACCATATACTGGGTCACAATACAGATCCCAATAAATGTATAAAGATGGAAATTATACAAAACACTTTTTCTGATCATAAGAGAATGAAGCTGGAAGTCAATAATGGATGGAAAAAGGGAAAATGCACAAATATATGGAGATTAAATATCATACTCTTAAATTATAATCAGTGGGTCAAAGGAGAAATTGCAAGAGAAATCAGTAAATATTGAGATGAATGAAAATGAGAACACTACATATCAAAACCTAAGCAATACTGCAAAGGAAGTGCTGAAAGGGAAATTTAGAACCCTTGATGCTTACAATAAAAAATAAGAGGTAAAATGAGAAATGCAACTGCACACCTGGTGGGCCTAGAGAAAGAACAACAAACTAATCCCAAACCAAACTGTAGGAAATAAATAATAAACATCAGAGTAGAAATAAATGAAATTGAGAATATCAAAAAAGTAGAATAAACAAAACCAAAACGTGTTTCTTTGTGAAGATAAACAAAATTGACAAACCCATAGCTAGATTGAGAAAGAGAAAAGAATAAAGATGCGAATAAATGAAATCAGAAATGTGAGAGGAATGTTACCACTGACCCCGTAGAAATCAGGAATCATAAGAGTATACTATGAAAAACTGTAAACCAAAAATCTAGACAACTCCAACAAAATCAACAAATACCCAGAAACACAGGAAGAATCTATGCTAACACTAGAAGAAATAGAAGAACTCAACAAACCAATCACAAGTAAAGAGATTGAAACTGTCATATAAAATTTTTCCCAAAGATGATTATCCCAGAATCAGATGGATTCAGGATGAATACTACCAATCATTCAAAGATGATCTAATACCAATCTGGCTCAAGCTCTTCCAAAAAAGTGAACAGTAAGGAAGACTATGAAACTCCTTCTGTGAAGCCAACATCACCTATTACCAAGACCACATGAAGATACCATGAAAAAAGAAAATTATAGACCAATTTTTCTAATGTAGATGCAAAAATCCTCAAAAAATACTTGCAATCTGTTCAAAGAAGCACATTAAATAAATTATAGACCATAATCAAGTGGGTTTTAGTCCAGTTATGCATAGATAGTTTAAAACAAGAAAATCAATTAGTGTAATAAATCAAATTAATATATTGAAGAAGAAAAATCATATGATCATCTTGATTGCCACACAAAAAAGTCATTTAACAAAAGACACCATCCTTTCTTTATAAAACATTCCAAAGTATAGGACGTTTTCTCAATATGGTAAAGGCATATATTAAAAACCCACAGCTAGCATTGTAATCAATGGTGAAAGACTGAAAACTTTCCCACTGAGATTGGGAAAAAGACAACAATACCCACTGTCACCACTGTTATACAATATTGTGCTATATATTCTAGCTAGAGTAATTAGATTAGATAAAGAAATAGAACTCACCAAAACAGGAAAGGAAGAAGAAAAACTGTAAATATTTATCGATGATGATTCTACATTTACAAAATACCCCAAAATTCACAACAAAGCTACTAGAACTAATATGAAAATTCATCAGATTAGTGAGATACATAATTAATATGCAAATAGTAACATTTCTATACACTACTAATAAGCAACCTAAGGTAGAACTAAGAAAGCATTTCCATTCATAACAGTGACTAAATAATCAAATATTTAGCAATAAACTTTAAAAAGTACATGAAAGACCTGTATTCAAAAACCTATGAAACATTTCTAAAAGAAACTAAAGAAGACCTAAATAAATGGAAGTATATTCTGTTGTTCATGGTTTGAAAGACTAAATACAGGTGGGATGTCAGTTCTAACAAAACCAATTTACAGATTCAACACAATCCCAATTATAATTCCAGCAACCTTTTTTTTGAGGCGGGGGGAATGGAAAAGCCAATTATCAAATTTATTTGGAAGGGTATGGTGCATTGAATAGCCAAAACTGTCTTTAGAAAGGTGTATGAAGTTGGAGTATTCTGATTTTATAACATATTACTTATCTACATTGGTAAAAACAACAGGGTATTGGCATAAAGATAGTCATAATGACCAACGTAACTGAATTGAGAACTCAGAAATAAACCTTCACATCTACTGTGAAGTAATTTTTGACAAGATTGTCAATATCACTGAGCAGGGCCAGAAGAGTCTATTCAACAAATAGTGCTGGGAGAACTGCATATCTATATTCAAAAGAAAGAAAGAGGACACCAATCTCACACTTTATGCAAAAATTAACTGAAAAAACACCAAGGGCATAAAATTCAAAAATCATAAAAACTCATAGAAAAAAATGCAGGGAAGCATTTTTAAGATAGTCTCATATGTGGTAGTTTCTTAAACCTTACAACTAAAACATGAACAACAGAAGAAAAAAATAGACAAATGAGATGTCCTATAAATTAAACACATTTGTTCTTTAAAAGAATTTATCAATAGGGTAAATGGGCAGCCTACTCAATGGGAGAAAGTATAAGAAAACTACATATGTGACAAGTGTTTGTTATCCATGTTATATAAAGAGATCTTTCAGCTCAATGGTAAAAAAATATCAAGCAACCTAATTAAAATATGGGCACAAAACTTGAAAGACATTTCTCAAATAAGAAATGCAAAAAAGCACGTATAAAGATGTTCAATATTAGTAATTAGGGAAATGCAGATCAACACTAAAATGAGATAATATTCACAACTTATAGAATGGCAATAATTTAAAATAGAACAGAAAACTACAAGTGGTAGAGAGGATGAGGAGAAATAGGAACATTTCTTCACATTTCTTGGGAATATAGAATGGTTTAAACTTTGAGGAAGACAGTTTGGCAATACCACAAGAAGCTCAATATAGAACTGCTGCATGATCCAGAAATCCAATTACTAGGAATATATTCAGCAGAACTGAAAGCAAGGATGCAAACTGACGTTTTTACACTGATGTTCATAGCTGCTTTAGTCACAATTGTTAAAATATGGAACCATCCTAATGTTCATTAACCATGGAATGACTAAACAAAATTTGGTTTATACATATATTGGAATACTATTAAGCTGCAAGAAGAAATGAAATCAGTTTGCATAGGACAACATGGATTAACCTTGAGGATATTATTTTGAGTGAAACAAGCCAGACACAAATGGGAAAAATAATGTATTGTCTCAGTAATATGCACTATAAATGATAAATAAACTCATGGAGATAAACTCTTTAATATAGATTACTAAGAGATAGAATGTTGACTGAGAATTAGCTGATGTTTAATATATATAGAATTTTTATAAGGTTTAATATAAAATTATGGATTAGAGTTGATGGAAGCACATTTTACTTAGCATAACTAACACTGCTGCTTTATAAAGGAGACTGTGGTTGTATGGGGTAGTCGGTGGATGTAAATGTCAATTGAAAGGAAACTAGAGTATAATCTAGGGTATGTAAAACATAGTGATTTTGGGGGGGTTGAAGATTGTGGTTAAAGTAAGAATATAATAATGTTCTTCTTTTACAAAGTGTTAAGAATTGTAGTTATAAGCGTAGGTGACTCGGCGAAGGGTGCTGCAATATCAAAAGACAAGACAAAGAGTTTAAGAGAAAAGCTGGGGTCAGGGGGCTAGCAGAACATATCTATCATACTAGCGCCAAAGCACAGACAGACCAGAGCTTTTATTAGCAGAGCAAAGTTCCGGTTACGTGCAGAGGAGCATGACTAGTGATTTATTTATCTTGGAATTTGCTTGAAAAAATATTGCAGGCAAGGTTTACTCCTTTAGTCTATCGTTACTCATCCTTAAGTCTTGGTGCCAGCAAGAATTCAAACAGTGCTCTCAAAGTTTTCCTCCTGAGCTAGTGTCTGGCATTTCAGACACTCTGTCTGTGTTCTCAAGGCAGAATTCCATGTCTCAAGCATTCTTTCCCCAAGGTTAAAAGGCATTTTTACTAACTTATTGCCTGCTAGAATAAAATTCAATGCTCCAGTTTAGTCCATAGCTCTCCCCCCAATCCTATGGCCTATGCTTAATGGCAAAGCCCAGGATGTGTTTATCGATTGTAGGTGATGTGTCATACTAATGAAGGGTGTTTAGGTGGGAGGTTGTGGGAGGTATGGGAGGTGGGGCATATGGGAATCCCTATGTTTTTTTGTGTAACATTTATGGAATCTAAGTATCCTTTTAAAAAAAATTTAAAAATTAATAAAAAAAACAAACAAAACTCAATGCTCCTTATTGAAAGACAACATAATCCAGACTGCAAGCAATCTATCATTCACAAAGTACAGTAGATCATAAAAAATTACAAGTAAAACAAGAAAATGTGAAACATATTAATGAAAAAAGACATTTTGATAGAAACAGATTTCATGATGAACCCAAAGTTTGAAATAGCAGCCAATGACATTAAAATAGTTTAAAGCATATGTTTAATGATTTAAGGAAAAGATGACCCTAATGAGGAAATATATGAGAAATTGTATCACAAAAAAATGCTGACTAAAATAATGAAATAATAGAAATTCTAGAAAGGATATGTAAAATAAATTTAATAAAATATTTGCCAGTGGGACTCAACAGCAGAATGGAGGCTATGGAAGAGAGGAGCAAAAAACTTGGAACCAGATCAGTAAAGGTGTTTCAAACTGATGGGCTAAGAGAAAAGCAACAACAACCTGCTTACACGAAGAAAAACCAAACCCAAGAGGATTTTTAAAAATGAATGTATTGAAAGTGGGTGGAGTTTTACAAAATTTGGAGGAAAACATTAACATATAGATGTGAGAATTTCTAAACATCCAAAGCAAGAAAAATCTAATATGCAAACTCCATACCCACACACACAGAATGTGAGGGAGAGAGAGAGAGAGAGAGAGAGAGAGAGAGAGAGAGAGAGAGAGAGAGAGAGAGAGAGAGAGAGA